>JAVJIF010014419.1:50000-136103 GCA_038442645.1 Agave tequilana | reverse complement strand
CAGGAGTGATTGAGGCCGAGAATGAATTCATGGCTGAGCTAGTCGATAGCTTTTATAAGGGCTTGAAGCGATCCATCAATTTGATTTTGAAAGGCTCGACCACCTCATTCTCTACTCTAAGGTGGTCCCCTCCCGAAGCATTGAGAGTATCCGAGACTTTGGAGGGGATGACCAGGCCACTGCATTGGAACTTCTGATGGACCAACTTGAGAGGGATGTCGACGAATGGCGCCGTCTTAGCCATTCGGACTTGGAGTCTTCAGTTAATGAGCAGCTTGCGCACCTTAACGCTCAGATGCATGAAGTTTATCTTGCCGCTCAGGAAGCCGCTAAGGCCATTTCTTTTGACTTGAAATCCTTGGAGACAAGGAAGGTAGAGCTCGGGGACGCCATAAATGCTTCTAGCAGTGCTCTTCTTGATGTTGAAGATAAAATTGAAAGGCCAAGGAGATGATCAGGAAGGCTAATCTCTTTTATCCAAGGCTGAACCAGTGCGTCTTAAAGAGACTGTGCGGCTTGAGCAGCTTAAGGCTCAGAGTGACGAACTCTCGCGGCAGGAGTCAGCTCAGAGGGCAACCTTGATTGAGGTTGAAGCTCGCTTGGCTCAGACGGCGAGTTTTAATAAGGCTGAGCTAAGGTCGCAGGCGCTCGTCAGGGCTGCGAATGATAGGAAGACAAGGCTGGCCTTTCTTGAAGAACGGATCAGATCTTATGACGCATGCTCATAGCTTGTAATATATGTGCCTTCATGTATCCCTTCTTCTCGGACTCAATAAAAATTTTTGTTTTGACTCTCCTGTCATGTTTCCAACTTGTTTTATCTTTTGAATTGTCGCTTTCAAGTTGCATTGCAGCCATTTGATAAATAGTCCTTACTGGACTAAATAATGAGACTTGGCTATCTGCCGTTCAGAGGTCGCAATGACGTAACCGGTTGAGAAGCCACCAAGCTCGAAAGTAGTCCCTGTCCAACTAAAAAAAAGGTGAGACTTGGCTATCTGCCAGTTCAGAGGTCGCAATGACGTAACTGGTTGAGAAGCCACCAAGCTCGAAATAGTCCTTGTCGGACTAAAAGGTGAGACCTGTCTTTTGTAAATGTCAACAGGCTCGAAATTGAGACTTGTCTTTTGTAAATGTCAACAAACTCGAAATTGAGACTTGGCTATCTGCCGGTTCAGAGGTCACAATGACATAACCGGTTGAGAAGCCACCAAGCTCAAAGTTAGTCCTTGACGGACTGAAAGGTGAGACCTGTCTTTTGTAAATGTCAACAGGCTCGAAATTGAGACTTGTCTTTTGTAAATGTCAACAAGCTCGAAATTGAGACTTGGCTATCTGCCGGTTCAGAGGTCGCAATGACATAACCAGTTGGAAAGCCACCAAGCTGAAAATAGTCCTTGTCGGACTAAAAGGTGAAACCTGTCTTTTGTAAATGTCAACAGGCTCAAAATTGAGACTTGTCTTTCGTTAATGTCAACAAGCTCAAAATTGAGACTTAGCTATCTGCCGGTTCAGAGGTCGCAATGACGTAACCGGTTGAGAAGCCACCAAACTCAAAAGTTAGTCCTTGACGGACTAAAAGGTGAGACCTGTCTTTTGTAAATATCAACAGGCTCGAAATTGAGACTTGTCTTTTGTAAATGTCAACAAGCTCGAAATTGAGACTTGGCTATCTGCCGGTTCAGAGGTCGCAATGACATAACCAGTTGAGAAGCCACCAAGCTCAAAAGTTAGTCATTGACAGACTAAAAGGTGAGACCTGTCTTTTGTAAATGTCAACAGGCTCGAAATTGAGACTTGTCTTTTGTAAATGTTACAAGCTCGAAATTTAGTCCTTGACGGACTGAAAGGTGAGAACTGTCTTTTGTAAATGTCAACAGGCTCGAAATTGAGACTTGGCTATCTGCCGTTCAGAGGTCGCAATGACATAACCGGTTGAGAAGCCACCAAACTCAAAAGTTAGTCCTTGACGGACTGAAAGGTGAGACCTTTCTTTTGTAAATGTCAACAGGCTCGAAATTGAGACTTGGCTATCCGCCAGTTCAGAGGTCACAATGACATAACCGGTTGAGAAGCCACCAAGCTCAAAATAGTCCTTGTTGGACTAAAAGGTGAGACCTGTCTTTTGTAAATGTCAACAGGTTCGAAATTGAGACTTAGCTATCTGCCAGTTCAGAGGTCGCAATGACATAACCGGTTGAGAAGCCACCAAGCTCAATAGTTAGTCCTTGACGGACTGAAAGGTGAGACCTGCCTTTTGTAAATGTCGATAGGCTCAAAATTGAGACTTGTCTTTTGTAAATGTCAACAAGCTCGAAATTTAGTCCTTGACGGACTGAAAGGTGAGACCTGTCTTTTGTAAATGTCAACAGGCTCGAAATTGAGACTTGGCTATCTGCCGGTTCAGAGGTCGCAATTGAAAAGTCACCTAGAGGGAGGGGGGTGAATAGGTGATTATGCTAATCTAATGAACTCAATGCGGAATTTAAAAACTAAATGTAATACACTCAAGTGCAATCAACAAATGATGCACACACAATCAAGCCAAGCAATTATGAATGCACAATATGAATATTTGCAAGGCACAAAGTAAAGAGAGAGATAGAGAGAGAGTCAATGGATCAAGCGCAAACAACAAGATATGTTTCGAGGTTCGAGCACCCAGCTCTACATCCCCACCTTCGACACACGAAGGATTTCTAATCCACTAGCAAGTCCACAGAACTCTCACAAGGAGTACCCACTCCTCTCTTTACAACCACAACCTCCTCCTTGAGGCAAGCTCCAATCCAACAAAACAATCACCTCACAACCCGAGGGATTAGCACAAAGCAAACACAAGGATCACCTCACAACTTGAGGGATACAACCCAAGGCACAAAGCCAAGTAAAGATTGGGTTTTTAACTTGGTGGTCTAAACAACAACCACAAACAATCTCTTTCTCCCACACAAAGATCCTATAGAATAAGAAAGTAGATGTTGCTCAAGTGTGGAGAAAACCAATGGAATGGAAATCAAAATCACAAAGAAAATCCTTGGGAAAAACTGAAACCAAGATATAGAAGATGAATCAAAACTCTTTTTCCCAAAAACCCTTTTCTTTGAATTTCCAAACCCTAGCAAAAACACCAAATAGAATGTTCAATTTGAATCCAAAAATTCTTTTGATTGCTGTGAAAACACTAGAGAGTAAGGAAAAATTCGCACAAAAAATCTTAGAGAAAACTCTTCCAATGGGGTATTTATAGCCCCCAAAAACATAGCCGTTGGCAGCAGAAAATGCCAGAAATACACTGCCGGTCGACCGGTCTGGTCGACCGTCCAACGGTTAAATTCTGCCCGTTGGCAGCTACCGGTCGACCGCCCCGGTCGACCGCCCCGGTCGACCCAAACAAACAGAGAGCTCTGCTCTCAGACTCGGTCGACCCGGACGGTTGACCGTCCCATGTCTGCCAAACGTGCACAGATCTGTGCACGTCGGTCGACCGACCCGGTCGACCGACTTTAGCCAAGTCGACTTGGTCAGAAGACTAGTCGACTGGTTGAAGCCTGGAACAGAAAACTAGGTTAGAAACATGTTTTAAAAATTCTTTTATCTTTTCTAAAAATCACCAAAAATAGTTTTATCATTTTGCATTGATATATAAACATGTGGTAAAAAGTTTAGCTCAAATATCAATCAATATGAACTATTTTTGTATCTTATCATTTTTACCAAAAACCAAAAACTGTATTTTCTAAACTTGAATTTTGAATAGAAAATACGTTTTGTCCAAAACTCTTCCAAATACAAAAACATGATATTTAAACACTTTGAAGCATGATGCATATGGATAGAAATCCAATATACATGAAACATATATATATCATAGTTTTTGTCTTTAATTTCAAAAATAAGTTTTGTTAAAACACAAAACCTAAAACACATGAAATAGGTATATCAAAGTAAGTTTGTCTAAGTAGTTGAAGCATGCAAGTATATAGAACAAATCATATATACATTAAACCATGTAAACTTGTTTTGATCTATCTATTCATGAAAACCAAGATCGGTTAAACCAAAAACGGAAAAATCGAAAACAAATATTCCAAAACATGAAACGTGTGTGTTGTGAACTGAGCATATCATACTATTCTAATCTTTACAATTTGGATCTAAACACAAAACTAAGCTAGGTACGAAGTCTTCTTGTAGAGCGCAATCTCTAAGCCGACTCGATCCAAAACACCTTGATCCACGGAGCAAGTGCTATATATGATCTTTGACGCTCGGGCTCTTGAATCAACATGTGAAAGCTTCCAGATCATCTTGTTAAAGCTAATCACCTACTAATAACTTGATTTATGATCTGAAACTAAAATCACAAGATTATTAGTACACATAACTACATGAGTTAATCATCATCAAAACTAGAGTGGAAGGCCTTTGAGCCAACAGCAATGACATAACCGGTTGAGAAGCCACCAAGCTCAAAAGTTAGTCCTTGACGGACTAAAAGGTGAGACCTGTCTTTTGTAAATGTCAACAGGCTCGAAATTGAGACTTGGCTCTCTGCCTGTTCAGAGGTCGTAATGACATAACGGTTGAGAAGCTACCAAGTTCAAAAGTTAGTCCTTGACGGACTAAAAGGTGAGACCTGTCTTTTTTAATTGTCAACAGGCTCGAAATTAAGACTTGTCTTTTGTAAATGTCAACAAGCTCGAAATTGAGACTTGGCAATCTGCCGGTTCAGAGGTCACAATGACATAACCAGTTGAGAAGCCACTAAGCTCAAAATAGTCCTTGTCGAACTAAAAAGTGAGACCTGTCTTTTGTAAATGTCAACAAGCTCGAAATTAAGACTTGGCTATCTGCCGGTTCAGAGATCGCAATGACATAACCGGTTGAGAAGCCACCATGCTCAAAAGTTAGTCCTTGACGGACTAAAAGGTGAGACCTGTCTTTTGTAAATGTCAACAGGCTCGAAATTGAGACTTGGCTATCTACCGGTTCAGAGGTCGCAATGACATAACTGGTTGAGAAGCCACCAACCTCAAAAGTTTTGATGGAATTTGGGAAAAGGTCCCGTTTTCACGGGGAGAAATGAGGAAATCACTGTCATAGGTTTAATGTTAACGTAACAGCAAAATGGACAGAGAGATTTGTTTATGTGGCCTTACCATTCTATGGGTGAGAATTGGTAAGTGATTTTGGAGAGGGAATCAAATGGAAAAGGTCCCTTAGGATTTTTAGCAAATCTCCAGCTGTCAACGGGTTTGATATGCCTTTACCAACTACCGTTTGAGTTGGGCTAGCCATGCTATTCCCCTCAGCATGATGAGTTGTCGAGGACTTATGTTGGGCTTACAGGCCAACATTTTCCTCTATCCTTAACCGTTAAAGGTGTTGGATCATTTGGTTAGCGTATGTGTAACCTTGATTTTCCTTTGGGACAACCAGTGTATGACTAGGTTCTTACTGGTTTATGGTTGTATGACCTCGTTTGGAAGAAGAGAGAGGCTCTCTTTGCGTGTACCTTAGATTTGAAGGTCTTGATCAGAGGTGTAATGTTAACTTGATCATGAGAAGGATCCTTAATCAAGGATAATACTTCTTTAAGAACTTGCCATTGATCGGCATCATGAGTAAATCGCCATCTGAAGTCATAAGGCGGTATGCTCTTTTTGAATAGACTGTTTTTATTACAAACGGTCCTTCCCATTTAGGCTGAAATTCGCCTTGGTTTTGTGTGTCATGATCAGCGGTCGTCTGACGGCTAAAACCAAATCTCCTTTCTGAAAGACTCTTTGTTTTGACCTTCTTATTGAAGGATTTTGAGATTCGAGCTTGATACAACTCGATGTGTTGCTGAGCTTGTAGTCGCTTCTCATCTAGGGTTTCGAGCTCTTGAAGGCGCAACCGATCATTGTCCTCTGATGTGATCTTAGTCATTAAAGCGACTCGTAATGACGGCATCTGGATCTCCCATGGTATGACTGCTTCACAACCGTATACCAGAGAGAAAGGCGTATTGCCTGTCGGGGTCCGAACCGTGATTTGGTAGGCCCAAAGACATTGATTGAGATTGAAATAAAGTTCAGATTTGCTTAGTCTCAATGCGAATCCGCTGTAGCAAGGGCTTGAGCGGGTCGTGATCCTCAGGGAAGGATGCGATGCAAGCTTTTCGGCCGATTCCCTTGTATGCTTCAAGTAAGAAAAGAGAGATTAGATTTGTGATGAATATAAGAGATTAAAAACGTGGTTTTGCTGATCTTCTACCACAACCCTATTGCAAGTCAAGGCTATTGATCATCATATTGGAATATAGGAGTTTTATCCTAGGTTTTTATATGCAAGCAAGAGAAGATATTTAGAATCTTACCAACATCACTCTAAAAAGTCCAACACTTTTTCATCCTAACATCTAAGCACAACACAAAAGAAGTCTTACCTTGAGGTTGCATTGTCAAAGTTCTTAGATATGAAATGTGAAGAATTAATTAATGTTGTGATATTAGATTAGAATACTAATTATTGTTTAATCTTCAAGCATCTACTTTAAACATAGGGTTTCAAGAGTTGTCATCCATCAAACCAATGCCTAACTGCTCTAGGGTTGCTTTAAGAAACACAGCAAACCACTAGAGGAATATTAGTTAATCATCTTTTAATTATTTTCCCTTTTTTTTTTTTATAAGAAGATGAGCAAAGAACGAAAGAAAATAAAAAGAATCAAGAGATCGCAGATCAAACCAAACTCAAGAAATCATGAAGAAAATGCAAAATTAAATAACAGAGAATTGACTAGAAAAAAGGTAACCTTTATTCGATGAACTGATCCCAAATACAAGCTCCTTCTTCCACAACTCGCTTGAAATAAAAATTACAACTTTGGCAGAAATTTAAAATAGCTAATGAAAAACCCTAGTTCGTCTCTGGATCCCCTCCCTGTTGCGAATGCTCTGGTATTTATAGTGCAGAATGTAGAGGAGTCCCGGATAGAAGTGTCAACAAAATTTGGTAGCCATCCTTATCAAGACTGCCGCGGATGCGCGGCTTTTGCCGCGCCTCCGCGGCAGTTTCTGGCTTCTGGCCACGCGCTTTGGCGCGTGGCCTCTCCTGGTCCGTCCATGTGGGCTTCTGCTTTTAGAAGTGTGATCCTGGCCTTTTAATCTGGATTTTCGAGATAACTTGGTAATCAAGTTACCCTTAATCCAAATTTCTTCAAATCCTTTCTCCACGAAATTCCTCTCTATCTTGGCCTTTTATCTTCATCCTGCAGGTGTTTAGGGTTTGACAGAAGTCTATCCAACCCTAATTTCTGATATTTGCAACTCTTAGCCCTGTATTTGCATTTTGAATCTTTGTATTTGCACTTCTTCACCTGGGCTTCAAACATGGGCTTGGATCTGGGCTTTTGGGCTCTTTTAGCTTTATTCTTTATTAAATTGATAATTTGAGGCCTGCACATATTAAATAAAGAAATATTAATAATTGTGCATTATAATATGAATAAATGTGCAAATGCGATGGTATATATGATGTCAATTATGCATTTTTCACTACCTATCACACCCCCACACTTATCTTTTTGCTCGTCCTCGAGTAAAAATCAAAAAGAAAGAGAAAAATCTAATCTAGCTAACTCACTTTCGTAGGAATCACGGTTGCACTTAGCATGTGCAACAAGCCGTTAAACCCCTAGGTTACCCTAGAGGACGAGTGTTGTCTCGTGAGGGTTTTCAGCGGATTGCACCCACAAAATCCATAAAAAGGAAAATATTTGAATTATTATTGAAGAGACTAAGTAGTCTATAAGTTTTAGGATCCTCATTTTTATTCATTCCTCAAACCTAGTCTTAATAAAGTCAATTGTTGTCCATTTTAGGTAAGAATTAAAATTGAATTTCTAATATAGTCTTTTTCGTTACCAAAAGTCATACGCACCCTTGTGAATCTAGGAATTCCTTAACTTGGACTCTCATGCCTCATTATTATTTTTATAACATCATCTAATTTTCTTTCGTGTAAGTATCAAGGCTTCTTGAGGCCCTCATACCTAACTAATTGACTATTAGATGTGTTAATATATATATATATATATTTTTGGCATGTATAACTCATCTAATTTTCTTTCGTATAAGTATCAAGGCTTCTTGAGGCCCTAATACCTAACTAATTGATTATTAGATGTGTTAGTACATATAAGTAATTTTTCCTTAGTTCCCTCGGACTTTCTAATCCACCCATGTAGCGAACTTAAAGTCGGTGACTCCCAAACCGGTCGGTTTTAGGGCACCAGGTGAGAAAACACCCCGCGGACTCAAATTCAAGTGAACTAGGCCACAAAACTAAGGACTTTATTTTATTTACTCACCTTTAGGCATGAATACTTATGCTTCTTGAGGCACATGTATCAGCTTAATTGGTGAATTATTTTTTTTTTTTTTTTCCTTTTTTTTTTTTATTATTATTATTTTTTTATGAGGCACAAGGTCTTTGTTTAGAATCCTAGATATGCATTTGGTATGCACATTTCATTAAGGTAAAAATCAAGACTAATTATTTATTCAATTTCTCTCCTATACCTAAAAATTAAACAATTTATTTATTTTGACCAAGTTTTTAGAAATCCTAATCATGATTTTCCTAATCCTTAAAACTAACTTAGATTTCTTTCAAAAAATAAGTCAAAATATTTCCTTTTTATAACATTTTTTTTTTTTTTTTTTTTTTATATATATATATTTTTTTTTTTTTTTTTTTTAAATATGTTACATACCCTTCCCCCCCACTTGTTTCATGCATTGTCCCTAATGTATGAATGAAATGTATGGAATGCATGAATTGGCAGAAAGATATAATCACCGATACAGTGGGTCAAAAAGACCCATCGCCGCATTAGCTTCCGGCACAGACTCCAAAAAGATTTAAGACGTTGACCATTTACCTTGAATGAATTGCCATTTTTGGGATCGTAGATCTCTATGGCTCCGTGTGGAAACACCGTCTTAACAATGAATGGTCCTGTCCATCTTGACTTCAATTTGCCGGGAAAGAGATGAAGTCTAGAGTTGTAAAGTAAAACTTTTTGTCCTTGGACAAAAGTTTTTCTCGTGATGAATTTATCGTGAAAAACCTTAACTCTATCCTTCGCAATCTTCGCATTCTCGTATGCATCATTCCTCAACTCCTCTAGTTCAGAAATTTGTAATTTCCGAAACTCACCGGCTTTATCTAAATCAAAATTTAGCTGCTTAATTGCCCATAGGGCCCGGTGCTCTAGCTCGACAGGAAGGTGGCAAGCCTTTCCAAAGACTAGTCTATAGGGAGACATTCCTAGAATCGTCTTGTAGGCAGTCCTATATGCCCATAGGGCATCCACCAGTTTGATGGACCAGTCCTTCCTATTCTGATTCACAGTCTTCTCCAAGATGAGCTTGACCTGTCTATTGGAAACTTCTACCTGTCCGCTAGTTTGAGGATGGTAGGGCGTAGACAACTTATGTGTTATGGCATATTTTCGCATAAGAGCTTCAAAAGTTCTATTGCAAAAATGTGTGCCATTGTCGCTAATGATGGCTCGAGGGATTCCAAAGCGTGAGATGATATTATCTTTCAAGAATTTGACAACAACTTTGTTGTCATTTGTCTTGCAAGGGACAGCTTCTACCCACTTCGACACATAGTCTACGGCCAACAAGATGTATTGGTGCCCAAACGAATTAGGGAAGGGTCCATAAAATCAATGCCCCATACGTCGAAAAGTTCTACTTCTAGAATGGGATTTAGGGGCATCATATTTCGTTTGGAAATTCTTCCTATCATTTGACATCTTGTGCAAGTCTTGCAATACTCAAATGCATCTCTAAACACAGTTGGCCAATAAAAGCCACTTTGCAGAATTTTCTCGGCAGTTTTGCGAGGACCAAAATGTCCACCGCAAGCGAACTCATGACAAAAAGCTAGCACACTTCTAGTCTCCTCGTCGGGGACACATCTCCTAATGATTTGGTCGCTACAATATTTGAAAAGATAAGGATCTTCCCACATGTAATACCGAACTTGAGACAAGAATCGGTATCTATCCTGTTTGGACCAACTAGGTGGTGTTTGGTTTGTGACTAAGTAATTTACTATGTCAGCAAACCAAGGTTCCTTAGAGATGGCTAGAAGTTGCTCATCGGGAAAATTGTCATTGATGGGCAGCTCGACAGAAGGTGCGTTGGGCACACGAGAGAGATGGTCAGCTACGACATTTTCGACACCTTTTTTATCTCGAATTTCGAGATCAAATTCTTGCAGTAGAAGGATCCAACGAATGAGTCGGGCCTTCGCATCTTTCTTAAGCATAAGGTATCGCAGAGCAGAATGGTCAGTGAAGATCGTGGTCTTAGTCCCAAGTAGGTATGGACGGAATTTCTCCAAAGCGAACACTACTGCCAAGAATTCCTTCTCGGTGGTAGTATAGTTCATTTGGGCCTCATTAAGCGTCCTACTCGAATAGTAGATCACGTGCTGCTTATTGTCCTTACGCTGTCCTAAGACAGCACCTATCGCAAAATCAGAAGCGTCACACATGATCTCAAAAGGCTTGGACCAGTCCGGAGGTGAGATGATAGGGGCAGATATAAGTTCCACTTTCAATTTTCCCAAGCACTATGGCACCTATCATCAAAGATGAAGGACACGTCCTTAGCTAGAAGGTTTGTAAGGGGTCTAGCAATTTTGCTAAAGTCCTTAATGAACCTACGATAAAATCCGGCGTGTCCTAAAAAGGATCGAATGTCCTTCACGCATCGAGGAAGTGGAAGTTTCGCAATGATTTCCACTTTGGCCTTGTCTACCTTAATCCCTTCCCTAGATATCTCATGACCTAGGACAATCCCTTGTTGCACCATGAAGTGACACTTTTCCCAATTGAGGGTCAAGTTCTTCTCGGTGCACCTACTCAGCACTAGCTCCAAATGATGGAGACACTGGTCAAATGAATTTCCATAGACTGAGAAGTCGTCCATGAAAATCTCTAGGAAACGCTCGACCATATCAGAAAACAAGCTTAACATACAACGTTGGAATGTGGCGGGGGCATTGCATAGGCCGAAAGGCATTCGCCGGTAAGCAAATGTCCCAAATGGACACGTGAACGTTGTTTTCTCTTGATCCTCCGGGGCTATAGGGATTTGGTTATACCCTGAATACCCATCCAAAAAGCAGTAATACTCATGACCTGCTAATCTTTCCAACATTTGATCGATGAAAGGGAGGGGAAAATGATCTTTCCTAGTGGCTGCATTCAACTTACGGTAGTCTATGCATACTCTCACCTTGGTAGGCAATCGTGTTTGCACTAACTCATGTTTGTCGTTCTCTACCACTGTAAAGCTAGACTTCTTAGGGACCACGTGCAGTGGGCTAACCCATTCGCTATCGGAAATGGAATAAATTATCCCATTATCTAACAGTTTTACTATCTCGGCTTGTACAGCCTCCTGCATAAGTGGGTTTAGTCTACGCTGTGGATCCCTTTTCGGTCTAGTCCCTTCCTCAAGATGAATACGATGCTGGACTATCGTAGGGCTCAGTCCCTTAATATCTGCCATAGTCCAACCAATGGCTTCCCTATGTCTCCTAAGGGTTGCCAGCAGGTTCTCCTCTTGCCTATTGGTCAAATTAGATGCAACTATGACCGGTAACGTCTCTTGTTCACCTAGGTAGGCGTACTTAAGATGTTTGGGCAAGGCTTTTAACTCCAAAGAAGGAGTTGGCTCAATGGGTGGCGGTGTGATGCTAGAATCTCCATTTCTATCGAACTCAGATTTGATTCCCATTCGATCTCATCAAGACTGATATCACTTGTTTCTAACTCTTCCTCTTCCTCTGACTCAAATATGATCTCATCATTATGCTCACTCGTCATGTTCTCAATGGAGTTAACCTCAAAGGGTTGGTCGGTCACATCGTAGGGATGCTTACCTAGGTTGAAAACATTGACTTCCTTGGTCATATCCCCAAAAGTCAGTCTCATGGAACCGTTTCTACAATTTATAATTGCATTAGCGGTTGCTAGGAACGGTCTTCCTAAGATAACGGGAGTTTGGGACCTAGGATTAGACACAGGTTGTGTCTCTAAGACAATGAAATCGACCGGGTAAATGAATTCTCCAACCCGTATGAGAACGTCATTGATCTCTCCCTTTGGAACTTTGATAGAGCGGTCAGCCAACTGAATAGTAACTTGGGTCGGGTTGAGTTCACCTAATCCAAGTTGTTGATACACGGAGAAAGGGAGCAAATTGATGCTGGCTCCTAAATCGAGGAGTGCTCGATTGATTTCGGCTCGACCTATGGTGCAAGAAATGGTGGGGCAACCTGGGTCCTTATACTTGATAGGGATCTGGTTGGACAGTAGCTCACTAATGTTAGTGGCTAGAAAAACCTTCTTAGGCACATTAGTCTTTCTTTTCTTGGTGCACATGTCCTTAATGAATTTGGCATAACTAGGGACCTGTTGGATTGCATCAAGAAGTGGAATGTTGAGCCTAACTTGATTGAACACCTCTAATAATTTCTCCATGTGTGCATTGTTGTTGCTTCTAAGCCTATTTGGAAATGGAGCTATAGGCTGGTGCAACTGATCTGCTGACTTTTCAGCTTCAGTTTCCTTGGGGCTGGATGGAGAAGGAGTGGAGCTAGATGGAATGGAAGTGGAGCTAGATGGATCCGATGGCATGGATACTTGATTATCAACTTGTTTCCCCGATCTGAGTGTATGGACCATATGACACTGATTTGGGTCTTGAGCCTCATTGGCTGGCCTAGGATTCCTAGGGTTAGGCAATGGTTGACTCGGCAGGGTACCCCTCTGTCTCTCTTGCTGGTTCAATTGGAGCTCTATCCTACTTAGGGCTTGAGCCAGCGTGTCTTGGCTTTTAACTAGGGTGTCCATCTTCCTTTCCATGTTGGACATCCTAGTTTCCATTTGTGTATATTGGAAAGAAGGTGGCTGATTTTGACTGGGAAAACCTTGCTGATAGGGCGGATTTTGGAAATTGTTGGAGAATTTGGGCCTAATCTGCTCATTGTTACTTGGGCCCCATGAGAAATTGGGATGGTTTCTCCAACCGGGATTGTAGGTGGGCGCATAAGGATTGTTGGCGGGCCTTGTGAAGGCCGCACTCGTATGTTCTGGCAAGCTTTGATGCGCGATGAAAACAGGACATTCCTCGAACACATGGTTCATATCTTGACAATAAGTACAGCCCGCCGAAGATGTTGGGCTGACTTGGTTCACAGAGACTGGCTCTTTAGTTTCAAGGGCCTCTAGTCTACGCATAACAGCAGCTAACTTAGCATCGGTTGCTACGTTGGCCTCAATGGAATGGATACCTCCTTTAGAAGACGTAGGGTCATTAGTCCTAGATTTTTCAGGAGTAGGGTCCCATTGGATGGATTTTTCAGCTAATTCCTCAAACAATGTCCATCCTTCATCTTCATTCTTTTGCAGAAATCCTCCTTGACACATGGATTCTAACAGTGTTTTAGTAGAATAATCTAATCCATCATAGAGAACTTGGCAAAGTCGCCATTTCTCTATCCCATGGTGAGGACATTGGGCAAGGAGATCCTTAAAACGCTCGAAGTATTTCCAAAAAGATTCATTGGCTGTTTGCTTAAACTGGAGGATATTCTTCCTAATCAGTGCAGTCTTATGAACGGGATAAAATTTCTTTAAGAAGGCCTTAATGAAATTATCCCAGAAGATATAGAACCGGCCTCTAGACTGTAGAGCCATTTCTTTGCTAAATCCTTCAAAGCAAAGGGGATAAACCTAAGTTTGATAGCATCGTCTCCTAACTTAGGCATATTCATCATTTGACATACTTCTTCAAATTCCCTTATGAAGAAGTATGCATCCTCAGATTCAAGTCCGTGAAATTTGGAAGAGTGTTGATGTATTGTGGCTTGAGTTCATATGGGTCAACACTTTCGATAGTGAGCTGGATGCAAGAAGGAAGAGAGGTTCTAATAGGATAGAACCTATCTTGGAGTGACTGTTGTTGTGCCATGTGTGAGTCGGGCTTGAGCTCGGGTGGTGAACTAGTTCTAGTTAGCCTGGATGTGAGTGGGTCTCTCGACCAAGCGGTCATGCACAATCAGCAAACAAGTTCACCCAATCAATCAAAAAGAAAAAGAAAAACAAACAAAAATCCTATTCTAGGGTTATCCTTGACCTAGACGACTCCTAACTTTAGACTGTCCTTAGGAGGTCTATTGTCGACGTTAACCACGAGCTAATCGGCCAGTTCAGGGCAAGACCGGTGGGAGGTTTTCCGTCGGAGACGTTCCTTAATTAAATAACCACCGTTCTTCGGGCTTTCGGCCCTCAATCCCTTCGCTAGACACCGATTTGGCAAGGGTTAATTTCGAACAACTTTCCTTCTTCGGTCAATCTCCTATTGAGTCCGAGTTACCTTAGGGCCAACGTCTAGTCAAGTTTTAATTAGGGTTAGGGTTGTGAGTGTGACTGATATGATTTGTGGGCCAAGGAAGGGTGATGAAATCCCCACCTTATCTTTGTTATGGGTTATGCCCTTAAGATGATTTAGTGTACGTGTAAAGCTGTAGAAAAGTAATCACTCAAGAAAGCGGTAAACAAACAAGAGTGCTTCCTAATCTATATGCTATGCAAACGTACCTTGTCGCCAGCACTCTTCAACAGAATTAAAAGAATTAAAATAGACACGTGCCCTAAAATGCAAGAGTCTAAAAATTTTTTTTTTTATTTTTTTCAACAAATAGGTTAATGTTAATTATTAACAGTTGCAGTGTGATCACAGAGCAATAATATCACAGCAGAATTATAATTTTTTTTGCACTGCAGAGCAACCTGCAGAAAACTCTGTCAGTAGTCCGCTACACTTGCCGCGGACCCGCGGCTTTTGCCGTGGAAACGCGGCAAAAGTGTAGGTCCAAGTGCTCTGCCTTCTAGGGCAGAGGCACTGGATAGCAATATGTGTCTTCTGCTACTCTGATTCTGCTTCCTGTTCTCTGTACCTGCAACAGAAGAGAAAGAATGATTAGAAAGAGAAATCGTGCCGTTCCTTCCCCGGCAACGGCGCCAAAATTTGATTGAGATTGAAATAAAGTTCAGATTTGCTTAGTCTCAATGCGAATCCGCTGTAGCAAGGGCTTGAGCGGGTCGTGATCCTCAGGGAAGGATGCGATGCAAGCTTTTCGGCCGATTCCCTTGTATGCTTCAAGTAAGAAAAGAGAGATTAGATTTGTGATGAATATAAGAGATTAAAAACGTGGTTTTGCTGATCTTCTACCACAACCCTATTGCAAGTCAAGGCTATTGATCATCATATTGGAATATAGGAGTTTTATCCTAGGTTTTTATATGCAAGCAAGAGAAGATATTTAGAATCTTACCAACATCACTCTAAAAAGTCCAACACTTTTTCATCCTAACATCTAAGCACAACACAAAAGAAGTCTTACCTTGAGGTTGCATTGTCAAAGTTCTTAGATATGAAATGTGAAGAATTAATTAATGTTGTGATATTAGATTAGAATACTAATTATTGTTTAATCTTCAAGCATCTACTTTAAACATAGGGTTTCAAGAGTTGTCATCCATCAAACCAATGCCTAACTGCTCTAGGGTTGCTTTAAGAAACACAGCAAACCACTAGAGGAATATTAGTTAATCATCTTTTAATTATTTTCCCTTTTTTTTTTTTATAAGAAGATGAGCAAAGAACGAAAGAAAATAAAAAGAATCAAGAGATCGCAGATCAAACCAAACTCAAGAAATCACGAAGAAAATGCAAAATTAAATAACAGAGAATTGACTAGAAAAAAGGTAACCTTTATTCGATGAACTGATCCCAAATACAAGCTCCTTCTTCCACAACTCGCTTGAAATAAAAATTACAACTTTGGCAGAAATTTAAAATAGCTAATGAAAAACCCTAGTTCGTCTCTGGATCCCCTCCCTGTTGCGAATGCTCTGGTATTTATAGTGCAGAATGTAGAGGAGTCCCGGATAGAAGTGTCAACAAAATTTGGTAGCCATCCTTATCAAGACTGCCGCGGATGCGCGGCTTTTGCCGCGCCTCCGCGGCAGTTTCTTGGCTTCTGGCCACGCGCTTTGGCGCGTGGCCTCTCCTGGTCCGTCCATGTGGGCTTCTGCTTTTAGAAGTGTGATCCTGGCCTTTTAATCTGGATTTTCGAGATAACTTGGTAATCAAGTTACCCTTAATCCAAATTTCTTCAAATCCTTTCTCCACGAAATTCCTCTCTATCTTGGCCTTTTATCTTCATCCTGCAGGTGTTTAGGGTTTGACAGAAGTCTATCCAACCCTAATTTCTGATATTTGCAACTCTTAGCCCTTGTATTTGCATTTTGAATCTTTGTATTTGCACTTCTTCACCTGGGCTTCAAACATGGGCTTGGATCTGGGCTTTTGGGCTCTTTTAGCTTTATTCTTTATTAAATTGATAATTTGAGGCCTGCACATATTAAATAAAGAAATATTAATAATTGTGCATTATAATATGAATAAATGTGCAAATGCGATGGTATATATGATGTCAATTATGCATTTTTCACTACCTATCAGACATTCACCAAGCTTTTCGTCCCAATCTCTCTTATTCGAGGAGACGAACTTCTTGAGCAACTTGATGACTGTTTGTTGAATGCTTCCGCCAAGCCATTAGCGGCGGGATTATAGGCGGTTGAAGCCACATTCTGAATTCGATATTTGTCGCAGAACCGATAGAATACCTGGCTTATGAATTGAGGACCATTATCATGAGTGATCCGCCTAGGGACACCAAATCGATGGATGACATGGTGTTTGATGAAGTTAACCACATTAGAGGTTTTGACTTCAACCAGTGGTATAGCTTCTGCCCACTTTGAAAAGTAATTGGTTATTGCCAGGAAAAACCGGTGTCCTTTTGTCGAAGAGGGGCTGATTGGCCCTACGACATCGATTCCCCATGCTTCAAATGGCTATGAAGCAACACTTGGGTGGAGCAACTCTGAGGGCTGGTGTATGAAGTCCGCATGAATCTGACACGCTTTACACCTCCGTGCATATTGGATGGCATCGGCTATTATGGTTGGCCAATAGTATCCAAGCCTATGGAATCTGTCTTTAAGTTTTGGACCTATCTGATGAGCTCCACAAATGTCGTCGTGTGCTTCTTTAAGCACTTCCTGCGCCTCTAAATTGAAAAGGCAACGGAGGAGGACACCGTCATATGAACGACGATAAAGTGTCTTCAGAGTTGGATCGTAGTAGAAATGGAGAGACCTTCGTCTGATGGATGCCGCTTCTTTAGGATCGTCTGGCAGCAGACCATGTAAGGCATAGTCGATGAGAGGAAATCGCCAGTCTCTCGGCTCAAGATCCGTGGAGATATTATAGACTTCTCGGGTTCTTAATATATGCTTAGAGCATACAAGGTATCGAGTTGCCACTGTGAGGTGATACTCTGTGTCGACCGGTAAGGCTAATGTTATTGCTAATGCAGCAAGAGCATCTGGCTTGGTATTTTGAGATCGATACACGTGCCCGATATAGAAACCATCAAATAGATTAGCCAATTCGATGGCTGTATGTTAATAAGGCACCAAGTCTTCGTGGCGGACCTCATATTCGCCTTTAACCTGATTGATAATCAGTTTCGAATCGTCGTAGGCTTCGAGGTAGCGTACCCCTATTCCGTGGGCGAGCTGAAGGCCAATGAGCAGAGCATTATATTTCGCTACATTGTTGGAGCATGATTCTGTCAGAGAGAATGATCTAGGAAGGACGTGATTCTGTGGAGAGATAAACACAACCCCCACGCCGGCGATGATCCTGCCCTTAGGACCTATTCGAGATGCTCCATCGAAGAACATCTGCCAAACTTCATCCTCTGAAGTTACATTAGAGTCGAAGACTTCATCCAGAATATCTTCGTGAAGTTTTGAGTTCTCCAGGACTGGATGAGCAGCCAAGAACTCTGCAAGGGCCTGGCCTTTAACCGCCTTTTGAGGGATAAAGATCATGTTGTATTGAGACAAAAGGAGTGCCCATTTAGCCAATCTTGAATTCAGTGATCCTGGCTTCGTCAAAAGAAGACGCAAAGGATTCACTCTGGAGATGACATGTATGGTTCTGCCGACCAAATAATGTCGTGTCTTCTGAACGGCAAAGACAAGGGCTAACACTCCTTCTCGATAGGATTATAGCGAGATTCCACTCCTATTAGAGTCCTGCTCAGATAATAAATGGCTTGCTCGTGACCATTGTCGTCCTTTTGAGCAAGGAGGGCACCAAGAGAATGGTCCATAGCTTTCACATAAAGTAAGAATGGTTTCCCTGTTGTAGGGGCCTCTACGACTGGAGGTTTTGTGAGATATCTCTTGATGTCTTCATAAGCTTCCTGACAAGCTTGATCCCATACGAAGGAAGCACCCTTTTTCATGAGTCGGGTGAACGGTTGACAGCGGCCAGAGAGATTTGCGATGAATCTTCTGATATAAGCCAGTCTACCTTGCAATCCTCTAAGCTCTTTGAGGTTCCTCGGTGGATGCATGCTCTGAATGGCTTTGACATTATCTGGGTCAAGATAAATTCCTTTTGATGTAACGATAAACCTAAGGAACTTGTCACTCGAAACTCCCAAGAAGGATTTTGTCGGATTCATTTTCAGTTGATGAGCCCGCATTATGTCGAACATTGTTCTCAAGTCACGAAGATGGTCATCCTTGTTGCGGCTTTTGACAGCAATGTCATCGACATAGCATTCTACCGTTTTTCGGAGATGATCGCGGAAGATTGTACTCATTGCCCGTTGATAGCTTGCTCCAGCGTTCTTCAGTCCGAAGGGCATTACAGTATAGTAGTATACCCCCAAGGGTGTTCGGAACGAAGTATGCTTCTCGTCGTCGGGGTACATTTTGATCTGATTGTACCCTGAAAAGTCATCCATAAAGACATTCTTTCGAATCCACATGTATTGTCAATCATGACATCGGTGATGGGCAGTGGGAATTCGTCTTTAGGATAGGCTGTATTGAGATCACGATAGTCGATGCAGATCCATATTTTCCCATTCTTCTTTAGGACGGGAATGATATTAGCAACCCAATCTGGGTGCTGTTCCTCCCGTATGAAGCCACATGCAATGAGCTTATGGACTTCGGCTTCAATAGCCTCCATAATGTTCGGGCGAAACCGGCGTTGTTGCTGCTTGACTGGCTTGGCGTCGGGTCTGATATTCAGATGATGCATAGCGACTTGCGGATCAAGTCCGGGCATGTCTTCGTAGTTCCATGCGAAAACGTCTATATACTCCTTTACGAGTATTATTAATTCTTTCTTTTCTGTAAGTGATAAGCTTTTACTTATGAAGATGGGCTTAGGGTGATCTTGACTACCCAAGTTGACCTGCATCACCTTGTCTTCGGTAGGTGGTTCGCGCAGTTCGAATCGCTTTTCCCATTGGAGATCTAATTGCTGAGCCTATGGTTCCTCATCAGTAGCTTCTGCTGGCTTCAATTGATTGCTTGAAGTCATATTAACAGTGAGATTCTTGAACATCACTCCCACGCTGACATCTGAGTCCCACTCGGAAGAAGAGGATGTGATGGAATTGGTTCGTCTTTGAGTTGAACCGTTGCTAGCGATGTGGGCGTAATGTACCCTAACCCCCTGCGTGTATTATCATAGTAATTTGCAGGCTTCCCTTTTGGCACAAAGTTACGCAGCAAACTAAGTCTTCCTTTTCTGAAATTCAGACCCTCTCCACGCTTTAGGTTGTACCCCATTTTCTTCATCATATGGCGTACTGATCGCGCGTAATGAAAAAATTATGGGGTGTCTGAGTCTGAACTTGAATCTGTGGCTGTGGAGCCTCGTGATTGGGCTCTACCAAAAATTATCGGTGACTGACCATCTTTGGATGGAGGGATCACTAAAACGGCCCCTTCTACAGATTCCATAGGTGTACTGGACGCGCTTGGTTTATGTAAAGGGATGTGCAGAGAGCTATCCGTGATGGATTCAAACAACCCAATACCCGCAGGATAATCAAAAGAAATATTATCATTAATTACCCATTCACCCTCATCTTCAAAAGGAGTGTTACATTGAGAATTATTAAGACATGCTATAATTGGTTCACCAATCAGAATGGCTGGCATGTCTGCTTCAGATTCTAAATCCGCTTCATTGCCACTATCATCATCATCTGACAATGGTTCTTTGGATGTTTCACCAGTCTCTTGATACAGGAGAGCGTCAGTGAAGTAATTTTCTACACCCTTGAATGGTTGTTTCTCAGCGAAGATAGTTCGTACTGTCGCGTCATCCTCAGCATATTTGAAGCATTGGTGCAGAGTAGAGGGAACGATCCAGTTGGCATGGATCCACAGTCATCCTAGCAACAGGTTGTATGACGTGTCAGCGTCAATGACATAGCACGTCACTTCTGACTTCAGGCTCCCGATTCGACAACGAAGTCGAATTTTTCCAAGTGGATGACTACTCCCGGCATTGAAACCGTATATTATAGTAGTGGTTGCGGACAACCTATATAGCGGTATACCGAGGAAGTAGAGAAGCCTTTTGGTGATGATGCTGAGTGCGGACCCCGGATCGACTTGTACCCTTTCAATGCATGTTGAACCGATATATCTGGTGTAATACAGAGGTCGATCGTGCTTGTTGTCTTTGAGAAGCATATCTTCCGCTGTGAAGGTAATAGCGGGGACCTTTGATTGTGCATGATGGCATTCAGGACACGGAGACTGAGCGTCATCTTTAGGGTCTCTGGCATATATGTCAGGAATGATTCTGAATTAGCCAAGGCATCCCTGAGTGCTTCTCTTGTCTCTTTTAACAGATGAAGTAGCTCGTGTATAGTAATACGAGCCGGGATATTAGCCAGCTGGGCCAATATGTCAAAACGAAAGGGCGTGCTAAGCCCTTGGCCTGAAGGCTTCTTCAGGACATGGTCGAACCGGACTTCCTTAGGCTTCTCCTTTCCCTTGGTCGGAACTGAAGCGGATGCTGGTACTTGTACTGACGTCGTTTGCTGTTATGTTTCGTCAGTAGCTTTCTCATACTGTTTTAAGTATGATTTCCAGATCGAGTACCCGTCGGCTGAGGTACATCGGCCTGCATTGCGCAAGCGTGCTTTTCTTCTTCAGAATCGCTGAGAGAAGCTGACGTAAGATTGTCATCGTCTGGAAGGATGGAGATGACATTGTAAGATTCGCCTTTGACTTGGACTTCTTTGAATCGCACTATACGTCTTGGACAAGGTCTGGGTGTATCCACATGACTTCCCCTGTCTCCAATGTTAAAGGAACAAGACCTCTATTATCTTGAGTTTTAGCCACAGGATGCTTGACTTCCAGTCGTGGTGCAGGGACTGGATAAGTCCTGTTAGGAACTGTGACCTTTGGGGTTTTGCCGAACTCGAGGGTCACCATATTGGCAGTGACTTTCTTCTGCTCTGACTTCAGTGTCAGGACCCCTGCGTCGATCAAGGCTTGAATTCTGTCCTTGAGGACATAGCACTTGTCGGTAGGATGGTGAATCATCCTGTGGTAGAGACGATATTTGGGGTCATTTGTGCGCCTATTTCATTAGGACGCCGAGCCTCTGGTAGCTTCATTTTATTCCTTTTGTGGAGTAAATGAAATATTGTGACCACCTGATCGTCTCTGAAGGAGTACTGTTTTGGAGGGAACTTAGACTCCTGATTATTGAAGCCGCTCTTCTTGGCTTTCGACTGTACGTCCCCGGGCAATTCAACGGACATAGTCTCCTTCCCTTTAGCTTGAGAAGACTGCACTATGTCGCTACGTCCTTTATTGTTCATACCCCATTTGCCTTTAGGGGTAGAGGGTTCGAACTTTTTAGCCGACTTTTCAGCTATCTCAGCTTGTTCGACCAGTTCTTTCCAGGTATGGGCTTTGACAACCCCCATGCGAATCTCTACTTAGTCTAAGAAGTTGTGCCTGCACGTCTGTAAGAGCATGGGTAATGGCATCCCTGCTGGGCACATCAAAGACAAGTTTCTGAATCGCTCAATATAGTCAGGGACAGATTCGCCCTTCTTCTGCACGGTGGAGAGGAGCTTGTCCATGATTACCTCAGTATCGTCCTCATAGAAACGAGAAAGGAATCAGGTTTCAGGTCGATCCAAGAATTAACAGAGCCGGAGGGAGACTTCGGAACCAATCAAATGCTACCCCCTTAAAGGTGCCAATGAACAGCCTAGCCATGATGGCATCATTGTCTATAACATTACCGGTCTGAGATCGGAAATAGTAGATGTGCTGGTTTGGCGAGCTCTTTCCATCATAGGTATGCAATGTTGGTGGTTTGAATTTCGGTGGGTATGGCACTGAATCCTACTCCAACGGGTAAGGACGGACTGTCCCCACTTTCTTTAACTCATCCCTCTAGGTTAGGGATGCGATTTGAGCTTGAAGGCCCTAAGGACTTCAGCGTCTAAAGAAGACCCCTCCTTAGACTTTTTCGTCTTCGGCTGGTCATTGCTAAGATGTTCTTCCTCGTCATGGTTACTCTCGGTATCATTGTTATTCCGGTTATTAAGGAGTTGAGCGAACATCTGTTGAATGTTGTCCAGAGCTTCTAGCTGAGTTTTGAAAGTTTGCGCTTCCAAACGTCAACGAAGCTCTTCGTTACCATTGTCAGCCATGTTTACTGATGCTCTGTCTGTTCGCACTGAGCTGACTGCCGCCGAGGAGGCATACCCACTATCTTCATCCTCTTCATCAGATGATTGGACTGATCTTCTCCTTGGTTCTGGCGAGGCTACTGCCGTTGAGGAAGAAGGCCGTTCATAACTGTAGGGATCGCCACCCTAGATCTGGTGTTTCGGAAAACACCCTCTTCATACACCAAGACTTCGCCTAAGCCTTGGCTGTAATCTGGATCTAGGGAGCTGTAGGGGGTGTCGTCAGATGCTTGCCTGCCCCTGGGCAGTTCTCGTCCCCTTCTGGTCATGTTGACGGATGCAGAGGGTAGGTCTCGTGAGACGCTGCTTTTATGATATTTCACTGGGGCTTGTACCGACAGTCGATCAAAAGCTGATCGTCGGCCTGGAGAAGTGGCGGGGATTGGTCCCAGCCGACAATGGACCGAGTGGAGTGTCACCAGCTGACATCCCACTTGTTGACAACAGGGGGAAGTAGTTCGAAAAGGTTCCGACTTCGTTTGTTCATCAAGAATTCCCGCAAGTCAGACCCAGTTGGGTCTAAACGATCCAGCGCAGAAGCTTTTTTGGATCGCGCATAGGACGATGTCCTGCTCCTTTTATCACCGCAGAGGGGATTAGCACAGAGTGGTGCTTCAGTTCTAGCTTCGCGGCTAAGAACCTTAGAAACGCCCTTGGGTACTGAAGCTGCATAAGCAACGCTATCAGCACTTAGGGACAATCCCTTAGCTCTGCCACAAGGCATGAGCTTAGCGCTTGACGAACTGGAGGGCGGAGCACGCTGTGGTGCTTTATCTGCTATGCTGCTGCGAAGACGATTGGCCTTAGCTAATGCTTCAGTTCTAACCTCGCGGCTAAAAGCTTTGAAAACGCCCTTGGCCGCTGAAGCTACATAAGCAACGCTATCAGCACTTAGGGACAATCCCTTAACTCCGCTGCGAAGAGCGAACGAAGTACGCAGTTATGCTTTGACTTGGGCTTCGCGGCTATAGATGCCGCGCGTACGCTGTGGTACAGTAGCCTCGTTCGTGAGAACGAGGCTGGCGCGAGGCGCTACTGATCTTGAATTGGGCGAAGGTACTGTCGCCCTTGTATCTTCGCGGCTAACAGCATTGTTGGATCAGGCAGGCATCTTGCCTTTTCTTTGCGCGAGAGACGCACTTCTGGCGTAGCTACTCCTGAGGCTTTGCCCAGAGCCTTCTGTTTTGGCCTCCACATCTTCTTTGACAAGGGAGACTTAGGTTCGCAAGGAACCTGACTAGCCACACGCGAGGCTGAGGGGTGTTGGCAGAATTCTGCTCCTGGTTTCTCTGTTCTGAAACTTGTTTCATGGAGACCTTTCTATGCTTCGTACATGAAGCATTAAATTACCCCCAGAGAGGACTTCTTCAAATTTTTCTTGGTCGAAGTGAACGACCAGGTTTTGAAAGTGGTGGACTTGGACTGCGAGCGTGCTTCCTTGTTGCGCCAGAGAAACGCAGTAGGCTCGCGGGAGCTTTATCTGTCTCCGCAGATACTTGCATTGAAGATTTAGCCAGAGAGGTTCTCGCTGCACCGGCTTTCCCGAATTTAGAGATAGACCCGAAGGTCTGTTCATCGCATTGCGACACTTGATTCTCAGCAGTGGAGAATTCAGTCCCCAGCGGAGTCGCCATCTTATTTTTCATGATTTGCAAAGGGAAAAAAACTTACAAAAAAAGTGTCGAGGAGCTAAATTACAAGTAACACAAAAGATTATAAGTAGATCTCCTCTGAGATTCTGTAGAAGTGTGCCAATAGGAGTCTGGTCAGTGCGCGACCACTTTGTCCCTTTGACGATGCGAGCGATGAGATTCCCTTCTCGCCTGGTTCTGAGAATCGGAGAACAGAAGGTTGGTAGAACCCTCTTTTTACTTCTCAAAACCGCCTTCACTTAGGAATTCCTTCTCGCCTGGTTTCGGAGATTCCTTGAGGAGAGGGAGGTATTAGGGTATCAGCACCCTTATTAGAGAAGCAGCTCTCTAAAAGTCTCTGAATTCAAGAGAACATATCTCTGTTTGTACGCGCGGTGCGTCCTCTTGAGAAGTCTACCGTCTCTCTAGAGCGTATCGCCTGTGTGCTCTCCTTGTGCCCCTGGTGGGCTATTTATAGGGAGAGCAGGGGTATAATCATCCCTTGAAAATATAAAAATAGATTGAATCAAATCTATTTAAATCTGAAAAGTAGCCTTACTGCGAGGCTAGAATCAGCTTCTGCGAAGCTAGAAATAGCAGGTCGGTTAATCCTCTTGATCTGTTTTGATCCTTTCCATATAGTTGGAGGATTTCCTTGATCTTCTTACTCGTTTTAGGAGAGTCAATAGATTATGGCAATCAACTGCCAAATTTGATCTCAGATTTGATCTTGATTGGATTTGATCTCAATCCTGATTAGATTTGATCTCATCGGAGATTTAATTGGTCAAAGGTTGACCATAGCAGACCCGCAACGGCGCACCCACGTCGAGCTCACAGCGGAGCTGGAAGAAACATCTGGCGAAGTCAGAAGACAGCTCTTCAGCGGAGCTAGATAACGTCTGTGGCGAAACTACCGAACATTCTTCTGCTTCAAGCGAAGCTAACTTTCTGCGGAGTTAACTGAGCACTTCAGGCGAAGCTATAAGTTAGCTCCCTGGCGGGGCTATGAATGGCTTCAAGGTGAAATTGAATGATCTTAGCCTCTCAAGCGAGGCTGTCCCTTTGGGCTCATGTGATGCTAAGTGCTAGAATCTTAGACCTGCTGAGGTCTGTTTAGAGACAATCTGGACTTACTGTCTGCTTCACTGGATAGTAGAGTCCAAGTTGCTTCCTTGTCCCTCGGAGATGGGTGAAAATTGGTCGTTAGCTTATATATCACTTGTCTTTTGTAAATGTCAACAAGTACAGAACTGGTCGTCAGCTTGTTTATCGCTTGTCTTTTGTACATGTCAACAAGTTTAGACATTGGTCGGACCAATTAGCCTATATTTCACTTGTCTTTTGTAAATGTCAACAAGTTTAGACATTGTTCAGGCCAGTAAGAATCTTGTCTTTTTTAAAGTATCAACAATCAGGTCCGTTCAGATCGATTGAAAACTAGTTAGAACAAATCCCTACAAATCAATCGGTTGAAGCCAAAGATCAAAGGCCTTTTCGACAGAATCCCGGACTTTAACTGCAAATCTAGCTGAAGATAAAAGCAAGTAGCGAAGCCAGGGACTACCACCAACAGGGTGAGGCCACCTGGCCACACCCTGGCCACAAAAACGCGGCCAAAGCGCGTGTGGCTTTCTTAGGGAGTTAGGGGGAGCGTTTGCTCCTCCTATCTTCTCACGCCTCTCCCCTCTGGGTTTTTGCCTATAAAAGACAGGTTTTTTATTGTAAATGGGGACGACCAAGTAGAAAGTAGAACTAGGGTAATTTGTAGTTTATAACTTGATTTTTATTTTCTTTCATGTAATTTTTATTTTCTTTATGTAACTGAGAGAAGATGATACTTTCATGGAGGAATGAGAGCAAGCTTGTACTGCAGGTTACACCAGTGTAAGTGATCTCTTCTTCCATTGTTATTTGAATTGAATCAAAGTTACTTTTTCTTCTTTACTCTTGTTTTCATTTACTCTTCTAATGTATTGCAATCCAAGTGAATCTGTTAGCCTCGAGACTGCTTCGCCATTACAAGTGCCCTTGATGGCCTATGATGATGAATAACCATTCTCTTGCTAGTATAGCTTGCCCTTTATTCTTAGTATAGATCGGGAATGGGAAGATCGTACACGCCATGCTTGAATCGCTTTCAAAGACAAGGTAAGTCGTAGCTACGAATCCAAGGTATATGAGCACAAAAGGGCTAAGTAACTTTTAGTTTCTTTCTTTTCTTTTTATTCTTTAGTTTAGAACATCACAATCGACCACTTCTTTTATCATTCCTTTTCCATTTCTTTGTACATATCATTTCTAGTTTTTTCATCTTCTTAATCTACCATCTTCTTCCTAACTCACTTAACCTAATTTTTCTCTTTTATTTACAAGAACTAAAAGAAGAATTTTAACCATCCTTTGTATATTAAAAGAGAACTTACTAAAAAGCTTCCATCGCTAGTCCCTCCTTGTGGATCACGACCCGCATAGTCACTTGCTATTGTTGTAGAATTGAGCACCTTGCACTTCTATTCTTGTGTCTCTGAAATTTTGTATTCTTGGGTGCAGGTCCTAACTCAATCATCCACATCTTGAAGAGTGTTTTTCCTTAGTTTTTTAAAAGGATTTTTCTTTTTCAACTTCCAATATCCTTAGGTTTCTCACACACTTCAGCAAATCATTTTTACGTCTATCTAAATGTTCCTTGTTCGTGATAGGGTTGTTTGTGATCAGGAGTCCTGATCAGAACTTCTTTTCATTGTATTAAGAGTGGCTAAGGGTTGCGGCCTCGAACAAGCTTGCAGGTTCGTGTTTATAGTTCTTGTGAGAACGAGTGAGGGACTTGCGGGTCTGAAAGTTCTTGAGAGAGTTGTGTGTGTTGTAGCACTGAGTGATCTCGCGGGATCAGATTATAGTGAAAATTCTTTATTGCGGTGAAGGCGGAGACGTTAGAGCAAGTTGCTTGAATCTCGAAACAAATCTCTTATTGTGATTGCTCTTCTCTCTCTCTCTCTTTTACTCATTGTTACTTAATATCTTGTATGCTCACATTGTTTATATCATTACATGCTTGATATTGCTTAATGCTTAATTGTCATATCTACATCATTTTGTTTAATTGCTTTTATTTAGTGTATAATTGTTTATTAAATTTTTAATTTCACATTTGATTAGCACATCACATATTCACCCCTCTAGGTGATTACCTTTTAACAAAACTTGCTTTTCTAGAGTTTGTAAAGACTTTTCACCTATATGTCTGAGCCTCATGTGCTATAGCCATGTACAATCATCATCTGAACTAATATAAGTCGCCACTTGTCCTATAACTGTATTACCTTTAAGTAACAAAAGTTATTGCGTTGGACATCCTTCAACACAATCATTGAGCCTCTAAGTATCTTGAGAACACTATCTCTACCAATATCTCTAGACCCAATGTTTCTAAGGCACCAACAAAGATAAAATTTTTCTTCATTTGAGATGCATATCTCACTTCCTTAAGTTCTCTCACCATCTCATCAAACATCTGGATAAGAATTGCACATATCCCTTCTATGGTGCATGGACGATCATCACCCATGATGACGTAACAACCATCTGGCTTCTCGAAGTTAGAAAACCAATCCGATAGAGACACACATGATAAGCAGCACCCATATTCAACATTCACTCAAAATCACCTAACTAGCCAAAAGTAGGAGTAGTGACTGAGAATGAGAATACCGATGAGTTTGAGTTCGATCTATCTACCTGTGAAGTATCACCCTATTCTGGCCCCACATGTGCTTGATTTGCCTTATGCTTCAACTCCTTCTTATCCTTGATCCTTGGGCAATCAATCTTCCAGTGCCCTAACTTTTTGCAGAAGGCACACGGGTTCTTCTTCAGATTTCTAAAATCGGCTCTGGACTTTGATCTTTCATGATCACTTTTGTCTTTCGACTGGAACTCCTACCTATTATCATGAATGCTTCTATCGATATACTATTGGAGGACTCTTTTTCATTACTTCTCAATTTATGATTTACAAGAACAAAAAAGACTTCATTATAACTATGAGATTGTTTACTGTTGATTGATTGGTCATATATAATGTATATTTTTAGTCACATTTTCATACTTATTTTTTATAAAATACTACTATTTAATTTATTCATTGTTGAGTAATGTGCAGGCCTCTATAATCAAGAGAAAGCCCAAGGGAAGTCCAAAATCATCATGAAAATGAAGATTAATTGGGAAGATAAAGGAAGTATCTTTTCTTTCCTATTTAAATTTGAGTTTTAGATTAATTTAATTTAAAATCAAGAGCAGGGAAAGCATAGAACAAGATGAATTCTCATCTCAATTAAAGATAGATGTGGACTTCTATTTAAATCTTGTTGCTTGCACCATAAAAATGAAGATAAAGAGGAGAAAATCTGAATTTAACTCGGATTTAGAGATAACTTGATTTTCAAGTTATCTAGAAGATCGACATATTTCAAACTTCAGGGATAAAATGAAAATTCAGAGGATAAATCACCACATGAACAGACGAGATGAAGCCACGCGCCAAAGCGCGTGAACAAATGCCACAAAAATACTGTGATAGGCCCTTTTTTGCCGCGAAAACGCGGCAATCCTGGGGTCGCGTGCGTCGAGTTTGGTGGAGGCGTTTGTGTAGGACTCTACTTCTCAAATCGTCTATAAATATCCCTGAAGAGCAACAGAGCAGAGGCATTTCAGATATTGAGTATAGGATTTTTGTTTGCCATTTATTTTTTCTGAATTTCAAGTGTATTATTTAGCTTTCAATTTGGCGAAGAAGATTTTTGAAGAAGAAGAAGGGTTTATAATTGGCAAGTGAGAAGCATAATAAAGGTTCAATATTCTTTTCATCTCTCTTATTCTTTAATTTAATTGTTTATTATGCTTTAGTTTCTTTTGATTTCTTAATGGTTACTCTTAGTTCATATTTAGATACTTTGATAGCATCATGTTACTTTTTAATGGTTACTCTTAGTTCATATTTAGATACTTTGATAGCATCATGTTAGACTTAAAAGACTTTTCTTATACTATGCTTAGAAACTAGGATGAACTAAAGTTTAATTTTATTAATGTACTCTAATTAGGGTTTGCATTATTTTTACTCATCTTATTTGATTCTCAATCAAAATCCTAGAGTAAATCTTTATAGATTCAACATGATATTCTCTCTTCTTAGACTAATACTTAATTGTAATAGATGATTATTAGATTATAATTTTTTTGCTTAATTAAATTCCTTACTTACAACCAAAATCTCTTTTTTCAAGCTATCTGTGCAGAGAAATCATTCTGAAAAGTTTCCATCACATCCCTCCCTGTGGATCGACCCGTCTAGCCTCTGCTACGCTGTTAAATTGAGAAGAGACTAAGAACTTTCTGACTTTAACTCTTTACTTTACTTCTAATACAATTTCTCTTCTTCAATCAGAATTTTGGTGCCATGGGAAGGAACGGTACGATATATCTAAAACTAATTTTTTTTCTTTTTTCTGTTTCTGTTTGTGAGATCTCATAACAGAAAAATTTACTGTAGCTCAGGAAATTTAGCAACTATGTGCCTCTGCCTAGAAGGCATAGCTAGAGAACCTCAAAGAAGCTGTGTTTTCGCGGCTATTGTCACGTTTTCGCGACAAAAGCAGTGCCCCACTGCATCAATATTGACTAATCTGCTAAGAATTGCAATTACTTTTTACTGCAGTTGATAATTTTTCTCTGTGATCACCTACATATTGCTAACTAATTAACAATAACTTATTAGTTGATTAACATAAAAAAATTAGACTCTTGCATCATAGACACATGTCTATTTAAATTTCTTAATTTTTGTTGAAGAGTACTGGCGACAAGGTACATTCGCATTTCATATAGACTAAGAAGTACCCTTGGTTAATTTACTACTTTTGAGTGAATTCTTTTCTATTTGTCTGTACATGTGCACTAATACATATTAAGGGCAAAAACCCCTAAACCCAATATAAGGTAAGGATGTTATTACCCTTCCTTGGCCCACAAACCACTTTCGTTGCACTCACAACCCTAATCCTAAGTTAAAAATTAACTAGACATTGGCCTTAGGTTAACTCGGGCTTATTGAGAGATTGACTGGAGGAAGTTATTCAAAATTAACTCTTGCCAAATCGGTGGCTAGGTTGGGGATTGGAGGTGAAGTCTCGAATGTTGGTGGTTTGACATAATTAGGCTCGTTTTGACGGATACCTCCCACCAACCTTGCCACCTACCTGGCCAATTAACTTGTGATTAAGGTCGACAATATACCTCTCAAAGACGGTCTAAAGTTTGGAGTCGTCTAGGTCCAAGCTTACCCTAAATTAAGATTTTTGATTTTTGATTTTTTTTCTTCTTGATTGATTCAGTGAACTTGTTTGTTAACTGTGCATGTCAGCTTGGTCGAGAGACCCAGCTATATCTATGCTGACTAGGAATAGTTCACCACCCAAACCCAAACCCGATCCACACATGGCACAAGCACCATCTCTGTAAGATAGGTTCTACCCTATTAGAACCTCACTTCCATCTTGCATCCAACTTCCATCAGTTCGTGACAACAACTTTGAACTCATGCCTCAATTCATCAATACACTCCCCAAGTTTTATGGGCTCGAGTCTGAAGATGTATATTTCTTCATAAGGGAATTTGAAAAAGTATGCCAAATGATGAAATTACCCAACCTTGTAGACGATGTATTAGGTTGCGATTCGTCCCATTTCCCTTAAGGACTTAACCAAGAAATGACTCTACAGCTTGGAGGCCGGATCAATCACATCGTGAGATAGTTTTGTCAAGGTCTTCTTAAAAAAATTCTACCCTACCCACAAGACACCCTTATAAGTAAAAACATAATGCAGTGCAAGTAAAACCCCAACGAGCTGTTTTGAAAATATTTCGAACGTTTCAAAGACCTTCTTGTCTAATGCCGTCATCATGGAGTAAAGAAGTAACGGCTATGCCAAATTCTCTAGGATGGTCTAGGTTATCAAAATAAAACTCTTCTTGAAATCATATATGGAGGGAAGTTCTTGAAAAAAAATGAAAATGAAGAGTGAGAGATATATAAAGATCTAACCAAGAAAATCCTACAATGGGACAACGAAGAGTTTAGGACTGCAAATCCTATCTCTTCAAAAAGAGGTCTGATCGGCAAAAAAGTAAATACTAAAATAAGAGAAGGAAGTGTGGGTTGATGTTACTGCTTTTGCGATTCTTCCGTAATAGCTAAGTGGCTATACGGGTCGTATCCACAAGGAGGGAGAGAGATGGAAGCTTGATGCGGCTTCAAAGTTCAAAAAGAAAGAAAGTTCTTTGTGTCCAAATAAAGAATTGAAAAGTGAAAACAAGTTGTTTGAAGAATTGTTGGAAAATGTTTTGATGGTTTATAAAAAGTGATTTTTTTTTAGTCGTAAAAATACATGGCTAACTTTCGACTAAGTGCTCCCACTAATTTTCTAACTCTTGGAAGATAGCCTCACGATGGATCATAGGCGAACACAAACTTTTTGCATTGGAACTATTCACGTGGAAATCGAGTGAAAGTTCATCCTAAAACTTAGCTTTACACGGCAAAAACTCAGACATTCCCTTATCAAGATCCGATAGAAGGTGAGAACAAGGGAAGACTCGAGTGCACTATTGGTATCGGTAAAGTTAAAAGGAGAAGTCTCTAACTTACAATAACAAGTAAAGTACACAACTCATAAATCATCAAAACTCATTAAGCATGAAATATAAGAAAGTAAATACTAGTAGGTAAATTAGAGTTAGAACCCTCGTCTTAAGATGTCATAGCTCTTGTTTGCGCAAAGCTTGTTTGACACTATTGACTCATTTGGGTTATCAATCAAGTGTTAGAAATTAGTGGGTTAGTAGTTAGTTAGCCATGCTAATGAAAGTTAGTTAGCCATAAAAGTAAAAGAAACAATAAAGGAAAAGAAGTGGAGAGAGGGAGTTACACTACAAGAAAACAAAAGAAAAGAAAAGTTAAAGAGAGAAAGTTACACTAAAACAAAGTAAAAGAAAAGAGGTGAAGAAGAAAGAAGTTACACTACAACAAAGAAGTAAAAGTAAATGGCAAAGACAAGTAAATTGAAAAGAAGAAAGAGAAGTAGTACTTGTATTATCTTATCACCCTTCAAATACAACCCTTTACACACTCTCTCTCTTTCACTCTAATGGCTAGAACTTAAAGGTAGAAGAAGAACAACAACAACTACAAACTAAAAACAAAGCTACATAACTTGCTCTAACTCTGGATCTGCTCCAACTGAAGACCCCTGGGGGGTTTTTATAGACACCAGGGCAAAGGGGGCCACGTGAACAGCACATGGCCCAAAACGGAAGCGCGCCGCGCCCAAATGGCCACGGAAACGCGGCCAGGGCCGCGTTTTCGCGGCCCAGGCTGGGCGGTGCGCGCCCAGTTTTGGGCAGTGCGCTACCCAGTCTGGATTCTGTCCACCTGACCTCCTGGATTTGTGATTTAATGTCCTGGCCTGACAAAATCTTCACCCTAAAGTCAATGGCTACTTGGTAGGCTTTTAATCACCAATTAAATGGTGATTTAGGTCTTCTTCTTCATTTGCACACCATTGACCTAGAATCAAGCAAGCAAGGTTTTATTAGCAAAATTTTACATGAAATAAATACGAGAATGTGATGAAAATTATGCAAAATTAGAGGCTAATCACACCCCCACACTTATCTTTTTGCTCGTCCCGAGAAAAACAAAAATGAAAACATTATTACACCATTTTCGTAGGTGACGCGGTTGCACTGAGCATGTGCAACAAGCCGTTAAACCTCTAGGTTTCCCTTAGAGGAGGAGTGTTATCTCCTGAGGGTTTTTAGCAAATTGCACCCACAAAATCCAGTAAGTAAAGAAAAGAAGTAGTCATTTAATTTTTTTTTTATGAAAAAGAACTTTCAATCATCTTAGTAAAAATGACCGAATGATGTAAGAATTAGGTTTAACCCTCATAAGCCCTCTTATACTTTAGCCTTCATAAAAGAAGAAACTATGGTTTTCCTTTAAATTTAGAAAGAATTTTGTACTTCTAACTCATTCTTTTATTTTACTTTAGATAGATATGCATACTGTGTAAGTGTGATATGCTTGGGATTTTTCAACTCAACTTTGAATATCTTTTAATTTTATTAATATTTACTTATTATTCTTGGTTCCATTAGGCTTTCTACTTCACTTATGTAACACATATCAAACCGATGACTCCCAAACCAGATGGTCTTTGGGCACCAGGTGAAAAAAACACCCTTCAGGTCAAATATGCAAGTGGAGTAGGCCACGAAATCAAGAATTTATATATTATTTTTTTTTTGGCATGAGTAATCATGCTTCTTGAGGCACAATAATCCAGCTCTTTTTTTTTTGCAGAGTTGTATCTCTAAATCCCAAGCATGTGTGTGTGAATTATGCATATTCTACTAAGGCTAAAAATGTATGAGTTATTTTCCTTATCCCTCCTATCTTTTTAGTCAATCATTCTTTCTTGTTTACTTAGGCAAAAATAAAGATTCCTTAATAAGGTTCCCGTAATTCCTACAATCTTTTGGTATGTTTACAAAGAGTATGAAATTTCTTTTCAATCTAGATTTTTTTTTTTGAAAGAAGGAAGAGAAGTATAAAAAGAAAAAGAAAGAAAAGTGTTAGCACCCCCCCAACACCTATCTAATGCATTGTCCACAATGAATGCATATGGAAATTCGAATGCAATAAATAGGGGGAAGAAATGATGTCACCGTCTTCGTGGACTCGGGTCGGCCAAGTGTGAATAGGCTAAAAAAATGTAGAAGGGGTAAGCATATAAATAAGTTTATTTATTTATTTATTTATTTGTTGTGGTTAGGTGTATGACGGGGCAAAAAGAGTCAGCACACTATCATCCGGAGTCATAGGCTCAGTGGTCAAGAAGGGCTTCAGTCTTTGCCCATTGACTTTGAATTCCGTGTTGTTCTTAGGGTCTGTAATAAGCACAACACCGTGTGGGAAAACAGTGCGCACTATGAACGGTCCTGACCAACGAGTTTTCAGCTTTTCCGCGAAAATATGAAGCCTAGAGTTATATAGCAGAACTCTATCTCCCGGTGCAAAGTTTTTTCGGGTTATGATTTGGTCATGGAAAAGTTTAGTTCTGCTCTTGGTGATTCGGGCATTCTCATAGGCTTCATTCCGTATCTCCTCTAATTCTGAAATCTGCAGTTTCCTAAGTTCACCGGCCTTGGTCAGATCAAAGTTGAGTTACTTAATTGCCCAGAGGGCCCGATGTTCTAACTCTACTGGCAGATGATAGGCTTTTCTAAACACGATTCTATAAGGAGACATCCCCAGAACTGTCTTCAAAGTAGTGCGGTAAGCCCACAATGCATCATTGAGCCTAACCGACCAATCCTTTCAGTTTTATCCGACAGTTTTTTCCAGAATGAGCTTGATCTGTCGGTTGGTGACTTCGACTTGCCCATTTGTCTGGGGATGATACGGAGTTGATAACTTGTGATTGATGGAATATTTTCGCATCAGAGTTTCAAAAACTCTGTTGCAGAATGTGATCTATTATCACTAATTATCGCTCTGGGGGTGCCAAATCGGGAGAAGATGTTCTCTTTGAGAAATTTGACAACCACTTTGTTGTCATTCGTCTTAGTTGGCACAGCTTCTACCCACTTAGAGACATAATCTACAGTAACCAAAATGAATTGGTTGCCGAAGGAATTGGGAAATGGCCCCATGAAATCAATACCCCAAACATTAAAAATTTCAACTTCAAGGATCGGGTTTAGGGGCATCATGTCTCTTCTTGAAATCTTCCCAATTTTCTGACAATTTGCGCATGACTTACAAAAATGATATGAGTCTTTGAACAAAGTGGGCCAGTAGAACCCACTTTGTAGAACCTTTTCTGCAGTCTTGCGGGGACCGAAGTGTGCTCCGCATGCAAGGTCATGGCAAAAGCTCAGTACATTCCTCTATTCCTCCTCGGGTATGCATCGTCTAATTATTTGGTCGGGACAATACTTAAAAAGATACGATTCTTCCTAGAAGAAGTACCGTACTTGGGCAAAGAAGCGGTATTGGTCTTGCTTTGTCCAGTCAGCAGGTAATTGTCCCGTGGCCAGGTAATTAACGATGTCAGCATACCAGGGTTCCTTAAGAATGGCTAGGATGTGCTCGTATGGGAAATCCTCATTGATCGGAGCTTGGATGGTTGGTGCATTCGAAATTCGTGAGAGATGATCAGCAACCACATTTTCTATACCTCTTTTATCCCGGATTTCTAAGTCAAATTCTTGAAGCAAAAGGATCCACCGAATCAGTCGGGCTTTTGCTTCCTTCTTGGTCATGAGGTATTTCAGAGCCGAGTGATCCGTAAAATCACCATTTTCGAACCTAACAAGTAAGGCCGGAACTTTTCTAACGCAAAGACAACGGCCAAGAATTCCTTCTCAGTCGTTGTATAGTTCTGTTGGGCGTCATTCAAAGTCCTACTCGAGTAATAAATCACGTGCTGCGTATTATCTATGCGCTATCCTAGAACAGCACCAATAGCAAAATCAGATGCATCACACATGATTTCAAATGGCTGGGTCGAATTAGGAGCAGAAATGATAGGCGCAGAGATAAGTTCTTGCTTAAGCTTCCTCCATGATTTAAAACACTCATCGTTAAAATCAAAGGGCATGTTCTTAGTGAGCAGGTTGGTTAAGGGCCCAGCGATTTTGCTAAAATCCTTAATGAACTGTCGGTAGAACCCAGCATGCCCTAAAAAGGATCTAATATCCTTAATGCTTTTGGGTGGTGGAAGCTTAGCAATTATTTCTACCTTAGCCTTATCCACTTTTATGCCTCTCCTCGAAATCTCATGGCCCAAGACAATCCCCTGTCTCACCATAAAGTGATATTTTTCCCAGTTTAGAGTTACATTCTTCTCAATGCATCTTTGTAGCACTAACTCTAAGTGATGAAGACACTGATCAAATGAATCTCCGTAGATGGAGAAGTCATCCATGAAAATCTCAAGAAAACGTTCCACCATGTCAGAGAACAAACTAAGCATGCACCGTTGGAACGTTGCAGGAGCATTGCACAATCCAAAAGGCATGCGCCGATAAGCAAAGGTTTCGAGCGGGCAGGTGAACGTCGTCTTTTCCTGGTCTTCTGCAGCAATGGGGATTTGATTGTATCCCGAATACCCATCTAGAAAGCAGTAGTACTCATGTCCAGCCAAACGGGGTAAATGAAATCCCCGACCCGGATGAGGACGTCTGTGATTTCCCCCTTAGGGATCTTCACAGATCGGTCGGCTAGCTGAATGGTGACTCGAGTTGGGCTTAGCTCGCCCAACCCAAGTTGCTGGTATACTGAGAGAGGTAGCAAGTTGATACTTGCTCCCAGGTCAAGAAGCGCTCTACTAATTTCGGTCTGTCCTATGGTGCAGGAAATGGTGGGACATCTGGGATCCTTCTATTTCACCGGAATGGAACCAGACAGAATTTCGCTTATATTAGTGGCCAAGAAGACTTTCTTGGGCACATTGGTCTTTCTCTTCTTTGTACACATATCCTTAAGAAATTTGGCATAAGCCGAGACTTGTTAGATAGCGTCAAGAAGTGGCACATTCAATTTGACCTGGTTGAACATCTCTAGTATTTTCTCCATGTGCATATTTTTATTTTTGTTCCTAAGCCTATTGGGAAAGGGTGCTACAGGCTTATGAACTTGTTCAGCAGTTTTGTCCTCGTCAGATGTTTGTGGAGTGGATTGGGAGGAACTAGCAGAGGTAGAGACTGGAGTGGGATCAGGATGGACTGGACTTTTTTGTTGGTAGACCTGGTTGTCTACCTTTTTTCTAGATCGCAGTGTGTGAACAGCATTACACTGGTTAATCGATGGATCCTAAATTTCATATGCTTGATTGGAAGTTTTTGGGTTAACTAATGGCTGACTAGGCAAAGTACCCTTAGGTCTTTAACTTAGGGAGCTAGCTAACTGGCTCATCTGCATTTTCAATCTTGATATGGCCTGTGAATGACTGTTCAGAGTTTGTCCCTGGTTTTACATAAAAGCGGTTTGGGACTTTATAAAAGCCTCTATGCTCTCCTCCAACTTACTAATTTTCTTTTCCATTGGTGAGCCTTGGGAGGAAGAAGCTGGGCTTGACTGGGAAAAGTTGGTGGAGAAGTAGGATGGTGGAAGTTGTTGGAAAAATTAGGCCTGGGAGGATTGTTTTGGGCCCAGGAGAAATTGGGGTGATTTCTCCAGCCGGGATTGTAGGTCTGTGAGTAGGGGTTGTGAGGCGGCCGTGAGTAAGCCGCGTTCATGTGTTCCGATAGCACTTGCTGGGCATGGAAAATAGGGCACTCTTCAAAAACATGGTTTGGTGCCTGATAATATAAATAACCGGATTGTGAATTGGTAGTGGGTTGATCTGGTTGACATTGGCAGGCTTTTTTGTTTCCAGAGCCTCTATCCTTCTCATTAGGGTAGCAATCTTGGCCTCGGCGGCTATGGATGATTCTAGAGATAGGAGCCCTCCTGTTGAAGCTATAGATTGTGAATTCCTAGGTTTCTCCGAGGCTGGCTCCAATTGTAGGATTTTCTCAGCTAAATCCTCAAACAAATCCCAACCCTGATTCTCATTCTTGTGCAAGAACCCTCCCTGACACATGGTCTCTAAAAGGGTTTTCGTTTGATAGTCTAGACCATCATAGAGAATCTAGCACTGATGCCATTTCTCCATGCCATGATGATGGCACTGAGCTAGGAGATCTTTGAATCGCTCAAAGTATCTCCAAAATGGTTCGCTAGGGTCTTGCTTAAACTGCATGATGTTCTTCCTAATGAGGACAGTTTTGTGAATTGGGTAGAATTTCTTCAAGAAGGCCTTGACGAAATCATCCCAGATCGTGACTGAATCTGCTGCCAAGTTGTACAACCATTTCTTAGTTAGGTCCTTTAGGGAAAAAGGGATGAAACTTAACCTAACGGCATCGTCTCCTAGCTGTATACTTCTTCAAATTTCCTAACAAAGAAGTATGCGTCCTCCGATTCTAAACCATGAAATTTCGGAAGAGCATTAATGAATTGGGGCTTTAACTCAAAATTATTGCCGTTTGCTTCAGGAAGTTTTATGCAAGATGGAAGTGAAGATCTGATCGGGTAAAATCTATCCTGAAGTGATGCCATCACCGGTTCTGAATGCAAGGGTAGAGAAGTGTTTCTTGTTAATCTGAAAGTTGACGGATCTCTCACCCGCTCTTGCATGCAGCATACCACAACCAACGTGAAGACAACAAACAATCGAAAAGAATGAAAAAAAACAAACAAAAGAAAGAAAAACAACCACAAGCCTTAGTTTAAGGTACCTGGACCTAGACGACTCCTAACTGGTCGATTCTCCGGGGAAGGTTGTTGCAGGAACTCGACTACAAGCTAAGCGGCCAGGAAAGGGCAAAGCTCGGGGGGAGGTATCCGGGCAGAGCCATGGGCCTAATTATGCCAAACCACGGAGCTTTCGAGGCTTTACCTCTCAATCCACTTTCCTTAGACACCGAATTTGCAGGAGTATAGTTCTTACAATTTCCAACCTCGGTTAATCTCTTAATGTGTCCGAGATGTCCCTAGGGCCAACGTCTATTGATTTTAGTTAAGGCTTGGGAGAATGTGAGTGCACTTGGAGATGATTTTTGGGCTAAGGAAGGGTGATGAAATCCCCACCTTATCTTGTTTATTTGGGTTTTGCCCTTAAAGTCAATTGTGCAAGTGTGCAGTTTATTCACAACAAGGTAACACTCAAAGTGATAAATCACTTCAAAATGTTGGTCCTATTCTATATGAATGCACACGTACCTTGTCTCCAGCACTCTTCAACAGAAATTGAAATGAATTGAAATAAACATGTGCCCTAAATGCAAAAGTCTAATTCAAATTTCAATTAAGCAACAAGTGAATTTCTGTTGAATTTATTACACATGCATATAGGTGAAGCATCCAAGAAAACTAAAAATTTAGAAAGCAATTTTTTTTTAGCGGCTTTCGGCAACCCTGCAAACGAGTTTGTTAGTACTTCAATCAGAAAAACTCGCTTTTACATGAATTTTTCCGAGGGCAAATGACTCCTCGCGCAATGTCCTTGGCCACCTCCTTCGCTTCCCGTGCTAGGTACTTCTCCTACACACAAAAAAAACAATCTTTAGTAGTGAACAATAAAGCCGTTCCCTCCCCGGCAACGGCGCCAAAATTTGATCGGCAAAAAGCAAGTATTAAAATAAGAGAAGGAAGTGTGGGTTGATGTTACTGCTTTTGCGATTCTTCCGTAGTAGCGAACTGGCTATACGGGTCGTATCCACAAGGAGGGAGAGCGATGGAAGCTTAATACAGCTTCAAAGTTCAAGAAGAAAGAAAGTTCTTTGTGTCCAAATAAAGAATTGAAAAGTGAAAACAAGTTGTTTGAAGAGTTGTTGGAAAATGTTTTGGTGGTTTGTAAAAAGTGATTTTTTTCTTAGTTGTAAAAATGCATGGCTAACTTTCTACTAAGTGCTCCCACTAATTTCTAACTTTTAGAAGATAGCCTCACGATGGATCATAGGCGAACACAAACCTTTTGCATTGGAACTATTCATGTGAAAATCGAGTGAAAATTCATCCTAAAACTTAGCTTTACACGGCAAAAACTCGGACATTCCCTTATCAAGATCCGATAGAAGGCGAGAATAAGGGAAGACTCGAGTGCACTATTGGTATCGGTAAAGTTAAAAGGAGAAGTCTCTAACTTACAATAACAAGTAAAGTACACAACTCATAAATCATCAAAACTCATTAAGCATGAAGTATAAGAAAGTCAATATTTGTAGGTAAATTAGAGTTAGAACCCTCGTCTTAAGATGTCATAACTCTTGTTTGCACAAGGCTTGTTTGACACTATTGACTCATTTGGGTTATCAATCAAGTGTTAGAAATTAGTGGGTTAGTAATTAGTTAGCCATGCTAATGAAAAGTTAGTTAGCCATAAAAGTAAAAGAAACAATAAAGGAAAAGAAGTGGAGAGAGGGAGTTACACTACAAGAAAACAAAAGAAAAGAAAAGTTAAAGAGAGGAAGTTACACTAAAACAAAGTAAAAGAAAAGGGTGAAGAAGAAAGAAGTTATACAACAATAAAGAAGTAAAAGTAAATGGTAAAGACAAGTAAATTGGAAAGAAGAAAGAGAAGTAGTACTTGTATTATCTTGTCACCCTTCAAATATAACCCTTTACACACTCTCTCTCTTTCACTCTAATGGCTAGAACTTAAAGGTAGAAGAAGAACAACGACAACTACAAACTAAAAACAAAGCTACACAACTTACTGTAACTCTGGATCTGCTCCAACTGAAGACCCCTGGGGGGTTTTTATAGACACCAGGGCAAAGGGGGCCACGTGAACAGCACGTGGCCCAAAACGGAAGCGCGCGCGCGCCCAAATGGCCGCGGAAACGCGGCCAGGGCTGCGTTTCCGCGGCCCAGGCTGGGCGGCACGCGCCCAGTTTTGGGCAGTGCGCTGCCCAGTGGCTTCTGTCCACTTGACCTCCTGGATTTGTGATTTGATGTCCTGGCCTGACAAAATCTTCACCCTAAAGTCAATGGCTACTTGGTAGGCTTTTAATCACCAATTAAATGGTGATTTAGGTCTTCTTCTTCATTTGCACACCATGGACCTAGAATCAAGCAAGCAAGGTTTTATTAGCAAATTTTACATGAAACAAATATGAGAATGTGATGAAAATTATGCAAAATTAGAGACTAATCAAGGTCTCCACTTGATAGAGGATTTCATAACAACTGAGGCTAAGTTCGCTAACATTATGCAAAGACTAGAAACCATAAAAACTAAGGGGTCAATTTCGGTGAGCCAAGTTAACCCAACACTGTCCCCAACGGCAGGCCACACTTACTACTAAATGATGAACCATGTATTTGAGGAGTGTCCAATTTTTCAGGCTCAACAGATGTTGACCGAGCTAATGAATGCGGCCTTTTCAAGGCCCTATTACAATCCCTACGCTCTAATCTATGGTTGGAAAAATCACCCAAATTTCTCACAGGGCCCAAACAATAATGATCAATTAAGGCTCAAAATTCTCCAACAATTTTCAATAATCTCCTTATCAAATAAATTTCCCCAACCAAAGTCCTCTACCCTCTTTTTAAAATTCACATATGGAAATAAGACTCTCAAATATGGAAAGAAAAGTGGACACTTTGGTTAAAACCCAAGAAATACTAGCTCAAGTCATGACTAGGATAGAGATCCAATTGAGTCAACAAGCTACCCAAGAAATACTAGCTTTTATTCTTTACTAGCCCATGATTTGCTTGCCCATGTATAAAGTATTTTCCCTTACTCACTTGATTGATAGATATCTTTGGTTATATGTGTGTGTGTGTATCAATATATCTTTCTTGTGTTTAGGTATTGTATTTAAACCATATTTAAGAAATAAATCAATATAGCAATTGCACACCTCAACTCTTATCTAGAGGAATGACGAGGAGAAGTTCAGAACCGTAAAGGGTATTCAACTTAAATATCTTGTTTTAATAGCTTAATATATGAGTTAATTATTGAAAAAATATATTGTTAATATAATATTATAAAATATTTTGTTTCATGTGTTTTTCATGCCTATAAGATTTCTGGTATTATTTTTATGTTTTATGTGTAAAAATATACAAGAAAAAACTTATTTTCAAAAGCCCTAAAATCCTATTTTTTTTAAAAAACTATTTTTGGGCTGTCCCGGTTGACCGAGTTGACCTGGCATAAGTCTTGTCAATCGGGCGGTCGACCGAAGTAGCCTAGTATTTAAAAAAAAAATTTGGGCTGAAGTCGGTCGACTGACTGTAAACGAGATTGCTCTCGGTTAGTCCTAGTCGACTAGGCGGTCGACCGAGAATCGGGTCTGGTTATGGATAACCCATTTTAAAAAACCCTAAATTCCCTTTTTTTTTCTCATTCTCTCTTCCTCCATTGTCACTCTCTCCTCTTCTTCCCTATTTTCCCTCACCCCTTCTCACTCTAATCCTTCCTAATCACATCTACTCCAAAATCAAACCCTAAAAATTGGTTGGATCTCTCTTCAGCACTCCAGATCTGTTGTTTTTAAGGAGATTTTTTTATCAAGGTATAATCTCTCTTCTCTCTAAATCTCCTTGAATTCATAGTTTTCTAGTAAATATTTTTCTATTTCGTGCCAAATCTTTGTTTATCATCCTCAAAATGTCAAAAAGGGCTAGATCTGAGAAGGGTAAAACACATGAATCATCCTCCAACCCTTTTATTTCTAGTAATGCTTCTCATAAACTTTCTTTAATTCACAATAAACATGTTATCTCTGGTAGAACCGTGGTGCTCGCTGATTTTGAGCACCTGAATCTTGCTAACATCTTGAGTACAAGCTCTGTTGAACATCTTGTTACTATTAAAGAACTTGGCTATCTTGAGCTTGTACACTACTTTTACTCTAATCTGACATTTTAAAATAATCATTTCAGATTTAGAGTTCTGGGAAAGGATATAAATATTTCTCTAAGTCGATTTGCTCATCTGCTATACCTCTCCTGTGAGGGTATAGATATTTATAATGTTGATATTCATGAGTTTGATTATCCTGACGGTGAATCTGCCCTCACGACATCTTTGTTGCTTTACGATGATAAATATCCCACTTTAGTTAGGAATGAGGAGGTGAAGTATTATATTCTCACCGCTCAAGTCCTAACCAAGATCGTTTTTTATAATCTCCTGCCAAAATTAGGAGTATATAGTCATGCACTACGCCCTGCTCTCCTATTGATCTATTGCCTTCTAAAAGGCATTAGAGTTAATATTCTAAAACTCATCATTGATTACATGGCCTCTGATCATCTTCTGATCCCAAACCGGCACTTGCCCTTTGGGATGCTCATCACCCGCCTCCTAAAGCAACTAAAATTTGATTTCTCCACTAAACGGTCTATCAATGACATCAACAACACTCTTTTAAAGAGGATGCGTGCTAGGGAACGTGTTCTTGCTCCTGAGCCCTCTCCTATCATTCCTGCTGTTGTTCCTGAATCCTTCTCAGCCTCTTCTGCATCTTTTGATCCATATTCAGCCCTCTGCTCAGCTTCGGGAGCATGACCTGAAGGTGTCTGCAAACTTTCAGAAGATGGAGTAAAAAGTTGATAATGATCTGCAGTATATTTGCGCCTCTATTCGCTATCTTCAGACCTGTGTCGACGATAGCTATAGTAGGAACACTTGGCCTGTTCCACTTCTGAGAGGCCACTCACAACTCCTTCCTATATCGGGTCCTCCGTTTTGAAAAACACCTAGAGGGGAGGTGAATAGGTGTAAGTGCTAATCTAAGAAACTAAATGCAAACTAAGTGCGCTAAATGCGGAAGCTAATGCAAATTATGCACAAACTAATACAATACAACAAGTGTAGCCGAATTCCCCTTGCGAGGCTCTGGACTAACTCCCCTTGATTCCCCTTGAAATGGGTTGAGGTGCTATGTGAAGCTCTTATTGGATGAGTATAAGTTAGGCACACACACAAGCAATCCAAGCAATATGAAATACACACAATCAAGCCAAGCATATAAGAATGAATTGCAATATAAAAGATGCAAGGCAACACAAGCAATGTATAAGATATGAATGAATCAATGCTCAACACAAGCAAGTATGATATGATGATGAGTATGATGCTTTGCACAATAATAAGAGAGAGAGTTAGAGAGACAATGGAACAAAACGCAAACACCAAGATTTGTTTCGAGGTTCGAGCACCTTGCTCACATCCCCGCCTACACCACCGTGTAGGATTTCCACTATCTCAACTCCCACCGAGGGAACCTCTACCAAAGAGGATTTCTTACAACTCTAGGAGTACCAAACTCCTCTCTCAAACAACCACCTCACAACCGAGGGGTAGGCCCGTAGCCAATACAACAACCAACACCTCTACCGAAGAGGTCTACAACCAAACTCAATCACCTCTACCGAAGAGGGATCCAAACCAACAACCCAATACAACAATCTCCACCTCTACCAAAGAGGGAGCAACTCAAGAAATCAAGGGTTTACAACAAGTGGTATATTTCAACCACAAACCTCTTTCCTTTTTCTTTTTCCACAAAAACAAGATCCTAAATAGTTTAGGATAGAAGATATAGCTCAAGTGTGGAATCAAAGTGTTTTTGAAAACAAGCAACAAAGAAAAACTACTTGGGAATCTCTTGTATATGATAGAAAATAAAATACCAAATCAAAATCCCAAAACCTAGTTTTCTTTGATTTTCCAAAAACCCAAAACAAATAAAGATGAGAAGTTTTTAAAGCCCAAAAACTCTTTTTAAAACTCTTTTAAACACTTCAGAAAACTGGTATTTTTCCTCTTGAAAAACCTTGGCCAAAATCCCAAAGAGATGGGGTTTTTATAGGCCAAACAGAAAACTAGCCGTTAGGCTGAGCTGGCAGTCTGACAGACTGCCGGTCGACCGGTCCGGTCGACCGCCAACGGTCAGAATTATGACCGTTGGGCAACTGCGGTCGACCGGCCCGGTCGACCCAGAAAACCCGAGAGCAGAGCTCTCAACTCGGTCGACCGTCCCGGTCGACCGTGTCTGTGCCTAACAGACGTGCACGTCTGTGCACGTCGGTCGACCCAAACGGTCGACCGGCCCTTGGTGCGGTCGACCGTCTGGGTCGACCGACCAGCCTGTCAGCACAAAAACAAGGTCAGAAAATTTGGGAAAAATATTTTATAAAAATCTTTTATCTTTTCTGAAAATTCTATAAAACTTGTTTTATCACTTTATATTAAAACATAAACATGTGATAAAAATTTCAAGACAATATATCAACATATCAATTCACTTTGTGTCTTGCCAATTTTATCAAAAACAAAACTTGTATTTTGTCAAACTTGATTTTTTAATAGGAAATCTGATTTTCTTAAAAACTTATAGAAATACAAAAACATGATATTTGAACATTATTAAGCATGATGCATATGGACATAGGTCTAATACACATTCAACAAATATATCATAGTTTTGTCTTTAATTACAAAAATATGTTTTATACCAAAACATAAAACTACATGAATAGGTATGTCAAACTAAGTTTGTATAAGTCATATAAGCATGTATGTATATAGAGCACATCTAATATACATATAAAACATGTAAACTTGTTTTGATCAAACCATTCATGAAAACTCATATCGGTTAAACTAAAAACCGAAAAACCAATATCCAAACATGTGTGTGTTTTGTGCACTTGAGCATATCAACTATACTAAGCTTTACAAATGGATCTAAAACACACTAAACTAAACTAGGATACCAAGTCTTCTTGTCGATCTTCCATCTTCAAGTAGACTCGATCCCAAACGCGTGATCCTCCAAGTGCAAAGGTATGATCTTTAAGCTTTGGCACCGGAATCAACATGGAAAGCTTCTAAACTCCTTGTTGAAGCTAATCACCAACTAAAATCCTGTTAATGATCTGAAACTTAGAAACACAAGAATATTAGTAAACATAACTACATGAGTTGATCATCATCAAAACTAGAGTGGAAGGCCATTGGGCCAACACGTTTGATACATGGGTACCTCCTCCAGCTCCTCTGAGGCACCGACTCCTCCAGAAGATCCCGACTTTCAGGAGGATTGACCCCTTTTATTGATGACAAAAAAGGGGAGAGATTTTATAGAGTTATCTTGGGTGTTTTTGTGTTGGTCTTTATTTGAGTTTTTTTTCATATACTCTTTATTTGTGGACATGTGTAGTATTTGGTGGACATGTGTTTTTACATGATATGTATCTTGCTTTGAGGTTGGCATGAACCTCTGTATGAACAAATTTATGTTATGATATTTATCTCTATTGTCTTTGTATCTCTTTATTTCTGATAATATATTTGATATATATATTCTGAGTGTGTGGTATGTGGTATATTTGTATTTTTAGTGTTTTCTTTATAAACCAACCATCTACCACTTGTAATTGGAGGTTGGAGGCTATTGGTTGGATGGAGGAAACCATTTGTGCATACACCATGGTAATTCTGCATTCTTGGTATGCATATATGGGTTGCATAAAAGCTTGATTGACATATCTTATTCACATGCTCTTAATTGATGCTTTTAACTTTTATGTCACTTTTTGATATATGCATGTGTTTAGGGGGAGCTTCGTTTGAAGTCTCGTCTCAAATTATTTGTGATAACTCCATGTGTTTTGTCATCATCAAAAGGGGGAGATTATTAGCCCAAAAGCCTTTAACCCTAGTTTTAATAATGACAAAACATATGTAGTTATGTTTTTAACAATTTCGTTTAACAAAGTTTCAGGTTAACTTTTTGTTGCATTTTGGCTCCATCACAAGAGTCACAAATTTGGAACCCAAAAAGTTGTAGATCCCAGATCCTTAGCACATAGAAGATCTCAAGGATTAAATATACTAGAAGAAAATATATCAAGATTTGTATTTTCACTTTTTGTATTTTAGAGAGAATTTATAGTCGTTTGTTAAAATCAAGATGATATATGTTGATAGTTTTTGGGGTTGACACACACACACACATTTCATACTCTTTTGTGTTTTTATCAACAGTTTAAAACTATACTCTTTAACGTTTTCAAAATCGAGTTTCAGAAAAATAAGTTTTGAAAAAACTGGGTTTTTTGATTTAGACAAGAATTTTGACAAAATATGGTTCTAACTTTATTTTGTGTTGATTCATGATCACACACTGGTTCTTCAAGTCCCTAAAACTCTATTTTATGTTAAAAGTCAAAAGTTATTTTATCGAGAAAAGAATGGTTTCAAAAAGATTTTCATAACCTGCCTTTTGTCCATTGTCGGTCGACCGTAGGAAGAGCATATTGCTATGTCGGTCGACCGAGCGGTCGACGACATGCACCAAAGTGCATGTGTGCACTTCGGTTGACCGGGCGGTCGACCGACTGCAAGAGCTTTGCTCTCGGTTGGGTCCGGTCTATTGGCCCGATCGACCGACATAGAGTTTTAACTTTTTGTTGGGAACAACGGTCGACCGTTCTGTCGACCGCTATCCCCAACGGTCGGATTTCTGACCGTTAGCGGTCGACCGGCAGGTCGACCGTTGTCGATCGACTGACCGACAAAAGACTTTTCTTCTGTGATTTTTCCCAACGGCTATATTCTGTTTTGTCTTTTTCTGGGTCTTTTCCCAGCGGCTCTTTTGGGTTTTTCGCTCATATTTTCATTCCCTATAAATAGTGGGACGTGGAATAACTCAATAACAAGATTTCTAAAACTTAGATCAAGTTTTTACAAGTTTTAACTTTTTCATAAAAGATTTCTTTTTGAGCCAAAATTTCAAATTCTTGTTTTTAACTTGAGCCCTCCCTCTACATCTCTACAAGCTATTTTCACTACATAATCCCAAAGAGTTTCACCTCCTCATCTTGATTATTAGATTGTGCTTGTGAGTCATTTGTGATCAAGTGTTGATCACCGTTTTCTTCTATTGAGAAGTTGTAGAGGTTGCGACCTCAAGTGAGCTAGTGAGCTCCATGTTGGTATCGTGGCACCGCGAAAGAGGACTAGTGAGTCCATTGAGTTCTAGTGAGAACTTGTAAACGGTTGACGATTTAGTGAGATTAGTCATAGTGAAAATTCTTTATAATATTGAGACGGGGACGTAGAGCAGTGGCTCGAATCTCGAAACAAATCATTGTGTTTGCGATTGCTTACTCTTTCTCTCTTCGCTCTACTCTCTCTTTAATTACTTGCACTATAATATTATTTACTTATTTGCAAGTATTTCTTATGTTGTGATTGATATTTGCTAGGTTGCTAGCAAGTGATTTAATTCCGCATTATTTGCCATTTAGTATAGTCATCACCTATTCACCCCCCTCTAGGTGATTTTCAAGACATAGGGGCCTGTCGACAGACTGAGCCATAACTGTTGATAAGTTTGTCGACAGTTTGTATAACTTCACTTTCTGTATCTGTGCATCCAAGTCTCAGCTGTTGACAACACCTGGGCTTGTCGACAACAGTTCTCTGCTCCAGTCTTCTACTGTTGTTGCCATCAGTTTGAGTTGAAAAAAACTCTACCAATTAGATTTTTGTCCTCTCTCCCCACATCAAACGTGCCTCGGCTAATGGGTCAAGCCTGAACCTGACTTGATTTTTGGGTGTGGAACATACCCTTATCGGTTCGGGTGGACATGAGTAACCTCAAAAATAATCGGGCCGGGTTATGGTTTTGGCTATTGACCTAAGTTGACCCGATAAGAAACTTGAAATTTTTGCCCGATAAGAAACTTGAAATTTTTGGTCCTTCAGATTGACCCGAGACAACCCAACCCATTTAAACTTCTCCATTTTAAGTTAGATGCTTGAGCAATAAAATTTTGACTTGATGCATATCACAGTTATAATAGTAGTTAGGTTGTGCTTTTATGAAATATTCAAGTACTCAAGTATACTGTAGGCTTAATGGTTTAGCAGTTTTAGCTACCAGCAAATTACAAGTAAACAAAGATTTTTTTTTTTTTTCTTTGATTTTTTTCTTTTTTACCCAACCTGACTCGATTTGTCTTGCTCAGGTTGAATTGAATAACCCGAATAACTCTTAGGTCAGGTATGAGCTAAGGCACCTGACCTGAATATCATTCGAGTTGGATTATAATAAGATTATACTTGGGTCACCCGACCCGACCCAATTGCCACTCCGAACTGAAATTAGTTTTAAGGAGATTGCCTATCACATTCTCCACTCTTAATTATAATTATTTTCGGGGGAACTATCTGACCTGAAAGCTTAATATTCTATTCATTTGTTTCATTTTTACTTTACTGGACTTTCTGATGTGAGGGACTATTGTTATTCACGCATGACTCAATGGTCAACACACAACTCAATGGTCAACACACATCAGAGGTTGAGCATTTAATGCTTTTCACTTCTCTCTAATTATTTGTTTAATATTGCATTAAAATTCCTTTAGTATTAATTTCAGAGTATCATTTAGAAAATTGATTGTTGACTTTGTCAGTTAAAAGCAAATGAGTCAATTGTTGCAGTTATCGTTGTTTATGAGTCAATTGTTGCAGTTATCGTTGTTGCATAGCAGTAAAATCTCTTTATATCCAGTAAAAACTCTGAGGTTCAAATCTTTCTTACACCAGGCTACAATTTATATTTCAAAGAATAAACAATGAGTCAATTATTATGTTGACTATTATTAATATTATCAAAAAATAATCTAACAACTGTCTAATTACTAACTTTTAAGAAAAACTTTTATTACATTCTTGTGAGAACTAACAACTTTTTTGAGAGTTGAAAATGACTATGTCCCATAGAAGCTTCCAAAATTTCATGTGTCAAATGCCTCCGAGGTACAGGATACTTTTCACTGCCAAAAATCTCCACTACTACCTTAAGTTTGGAGAGAAATTTATCATTAATGATACTGATAAGGACAAGAATAACCATGACCTGATTGACACGTGCCCCATCTCATATGCCACAATAACCTCTCATCTTGGAACTTCCAAATAATAAAGAAATAAAGATCAATTAATGGAGTGGTTATTTCTACACATGGGGCTGACATGTCCTGTGACCTAGAATAAAATTGAGGAATGCAACACTAGACAAAATAAGTGATGTGCCTCCTTGTGAAATTTTGTTTCACAACCATTCCCCACCCAAAAGATAAACAAAAATGCTCCCTTAAATTAAATCTATCTCTATCTTCTCCAGTTATCAACAGTGCTTAAATTAATAGAAAAATCACATATATGTACTGAAAAATATAAGGGCAAGATGGGTTCCCATGCGTGAGTGAGGTCACACATTTCAAGTAATGCACACACCTACCCCTGGGTGGGGCCCACAATTTGGTGCAAGGAACCATCAATACAGCTCAGGCCTATCTCACAGACAGGGGCCCACTGGTGAGGAAAGTCCAGATGCTATGCATTTTGTGACGCATTGGAGAAACCCACAAGCAAATGAGAAGTGTAATGTCTAAAACTTCTCTTATAGCTGTGATTGAGTACCTTTGGTGATGATGACAAGCAAGCATGCTTTGTCCATTTAATCATGTTGCAAAAGACCATAAAAATACTATAAAAAATAGCAAACTTTTAGTAGTTTCAGAATCTTTATATACTCACTAATGAAAGGTGAAAAGACTACAGTGAGGAGTAAACGCACTTCCTTTTGAGAAAAGTGATGGTGTAATAATACATACATGTGCATGTGCATGGTGAAGAAGAAGAAGAGATATTGTCAACATTCTAAGCTTCTGAGTCAAAAATGTTCTCTTCTCTCGTTCATTTTATAACTAGGTTGAAGGCTCATATTCTCATGAAAAGTAATGTCTAATATTTCAATTGAAAGTAACATACAGAGGGTTTACTTCTTTTGATACAAGATTTCATTGATTGACAAAGATCTTTCTCTCCCAGTCTCAAAGAAACAATCCCACGTACCTCACGAGTATTGGATTTCTTTTCTTTGCCCAAATTTTTGGATCCCCAAATGTTGGGAAAAAAGTTTATTATTGGTAATGGAGACAATGATGAAGATAATTATCAGCTAACTGGTGACCTTAAATTTAATTGGCATGATATAAGTCCAGGGGCCTTTCTCCCTAAAAAATAAATAAATAAATAAAATAGAAAATAACGTTGCAATTCTTTTACTGTACTGTCTGGATTCCCATTATTGTACCAATGTCAGGGATGTACAGCAATAAGACAGGCCGGCCACGTACATCAAAAGAGAATCCCATGACTGAGGCCCAGCCAAACGCCCAGTTTGGTCCTGGTTGGTTTTAATTTGTGAACAGAAGTAATTCAATAGGGCCGGAGACCCACTAATTAAATTAACTCTACAAAACATGAAGGCTTTCTCTATCTCTGTTCATTCCTTCTCAGATTATTAACATTATTTAATACCAATACTAATACTAACACTAGGACTAATATAGCTATTAAGGTGAAGTTAAGAGAAGATATGGGCAGCTCAAAACATGTAATGAAGAGTGACAAGAGTAAGAGATCTCTGCTGATCTCTATTTGAGGAAAATTCTTTTCCTACCCGTCTCTAAACTTTTACTCTTTTTCATGTCCCAGGCGCTGACACACTGAAACAATGATCCGTAGGTGGGGACTCAATTTGGTGCAAACAACCATCAGTGATCTCAGACCTAATCTAATCTCATAGAAAGAGATCAGCAGAGGAGAGGGAATCAATATAAGTACATTTTGAATACAATATTGGAGGAACAAGGAAGAAGATAGAGAAACATAACGTCCAAACTTTTTTTTATTTGTGTGATTAATGTATCACTGTGATTCTTGCTTGGTGTGATGATTGAAGTAAGGAGCAGTATGTTTTGTATTTTCAGTACAAATACTGATGTGCAGTTAATAAATGATTGGAAATCGCAAGTGCGTGAAGTAAAATGCTTTTAGTACACAAAGGGGAAGTAGGATCCTATATTGTATGAACAGAATTTTTCAGCTTCTCTGTGCTTTAGATCTGATCTCAAAAACAAAATGTCAGGTGAAATTAAATACCAAACATATACGGAAAATATAAAAAAAAAAATTAGTCCGAATTTCTATGGCTCAAATCTTGCTTCCGATTTCACTGTATTAACTCTGTTTTTTTTTTATAAATAAAATCGATCATTGATTTCTCAATTTCCTTATAAGTGGGCCGAACCCACTTAGATTTCTATTGGTTGGGCCGGGGCCATAGGAAATCAGGCCAGTCGTCCGATATCTTTTGAGTCCAGTAGCTAGGAGCATGAAGAAATGGGTGGTGCAGTTTCACGCAATACTTTCTCCCATATTATGCTACATTCATCCCCAAAAGAGTTTCCATACATGTGATAATGTAAATTTTAGAGAAAAGTAGAGTTTAACCCCCGGTTTCAGGAAACACAGAATAAATTAATTATATATATATATATATATATATATATATATTATATATATATATATATATATATATATATATATATATATATATATATATGAGAAAAATGTATATCAGCCCGCGGGCTGAGAGTACTCTCTCAGCCTGCGGTGACGTGGCTCGATTTGTCACCTCACTGACTTGCGGCCCGCTTTTATGGAGAAGTTAAATTACCAAATACCCCTTATGATAACTTTTCCTTATTGTTTATTATTATTTTTCCCCCCTTTTATTTTGCCGCTCTTTATAGGATATAAATTAATTTTCGCCTTATTTCTTTACCTCTTTTTTGAAAGATGCAGTTTCTCCTTTTCAGCCTGGGATAAATTTTTTTTTGAAAATATAAAATCTTTTCAGATGAATGTTTTCAGCCTGCGATAAAATTCTACTTTATAGTTTAATTTTTTTTGTATATAATGTAGTCAGAGTCTTTGGTCGCATTGTACATTTAAACTGCGACCTTAGTCAAAGTCTTTGGTCGCAGTGTACATGGTGAAATGCGACCAAGGTCGCAGTGTTGTTATTGATGAAGATGGCCAGCAACTGCAATCTAGGGTTGCATTACATGGACTGCGACTTAGGTCGCAATACCCAAGGTCGCAGTGTTGTTTTATTAAGTGGTGAAATGCGACTTTGGTCGCAGTACGTTAAGTAAGTGTTGTTTTATTAAGTGTTGTTTTTTGGATTAAGTCATTTTTTGAATCTAAATGAAAAATGAAAAGTTGTCTGTTGTGTGATGCGACTTGGAGTCAGTCCGTGAGACGCGACCTGTTATAAAGATTTTATGAGATCTTTTAACGTCAAGTCTATGTTGACGAACCCCGCACCATTCGTTGTTTCCTGAAGCGGTTGTCCACCCGTCGGTTCTTCATTGGGTTTAGGCGTTAATGTCTTTTAATGCCAAACCGGCGCTGGCGGTTGGAGACCATTAATGCCGACGATTCTGATTAATGAACCATTAATTTTGGTTATTATGGGCTGCCTATAAATAGGGCTCACGCTCTCCCTTTAACAGTCCATAATTAGACTGTTTTCTTTCGAGAGCAATTGCTCTGAGAATTTCCGTCTTCTTCAGAGTCTCTAACAGGGGCCTGCCTCCATGGATGAAGATGACCCTATTGACGAAATTGATCGATGTTCGTCCACAAGGGAAGAAGTCATAGACCTCATCGTCCACAAGGGAAGAAGTCATGGTCCTCGTCGTTCACAAGGGAAGAAGTCATGATCCCTGACGAGGACTTAATCCTCACCGAGATCTGCTCTGACTTGATGCACCAGTCAAGCTTGCTGGTAACGGATGGTCAGAGTGGGTATGGCGGCGGGGGATGTGGTGGGTAGCATTCCCTGTGAGGTCTAAAAACCTCCTCTCTTACCCCAGAAGTGACATCGAGGAAATTCCATGCTCACTGGATAACCTTCTGGTGAAGAGATGTTCATAAACGAAAGATTCTGCTGCCACCAGACCTCCAGGAGAAGATTGCTCTTAGTAGTCAACAAGGGCTCTTCTTGGCTCTTTTGATGTTTTGTCTTCTTGGATACTTTGATGTTTAGTCTTCTTGGATTTTTTTGATGTTTTAGTCTTCTTTTGTACTGCTGTATTTGTAACACTCAGTCTTATTGTATAAGAGATCGTTTTGTATCATTTGCACATGCCTGGAGATAAATGCCTGGACATAAATAAAAAGCATATTTGTTTTTTTTAATAAACTACGAACTTTTTCGCAGCCATGCATTGCAAACAAAACAACTATGATCATAGATGACACTGCGACCAAGGTCGCAGAAGATACTTGCAAACAGTAAGTACTGTGACCAGGGTCGACAGTGCGACCAAAGACTGCGACTAAGCAACTGTTGCAGTGACGTGTCACATCGTCGCAGTGTTGTTGTTGATTAAGACTAAAAACCAGCAATAGCGACCAAGATTGGAGATTATTTTTTAAGACTGCGGCCATCAACTGCGACCAAAGTCGCAGTGTTGTTGTTGATTATTTATAAAGAACACCAACTGCGACCAAGATCGCAGTGATTTTGTTGATTAAGAGTAAAGAACAGCAACTGCGACCAAGGTCGCAGTGTATTTATTAAGTTTGCGACCAGCAACTGCAACCAATGTCGCAACCTTTCATTTTAAAAATTTTTAAGGGTGAAGTAATATAATTATTAACTGCGACCAAGTTCGCAGTGTTGTTATTGATAAAGATGGTCGCAGTGTACATGGTTAAATGCGACCAAGGTCGCAGTGTTGTTGTTGATAAAGATGGCCAGCAACTGCAGTCTTAGGTTGCTTTACATGGACTGCGACTTTGGTCGCAGTACGTTAAGTAAGTGTTTTCCTTTAGATTAACATGCATAGCGACCAAGGTCGCCGTGTTCTTGTTTTATTAAGTGTTGTTTTGTATTAAGTCATTTTTTTGAATGTAAATGAAAAATGAAAAGTTGTCTGTTGTCTGATGCGACTTGGACCGACTCCGTGAGACGCGACCTGTCATAAAGATTTTATGAGATCTTTTTAACGTCAAGTCTACGTTGATGAACCCGCACCATTCGCTGTTTCCCGAAGCTGTTATTATGGGCTGCCCATAAATAGAGCTCACCCTCTCCCTTTAACAGCCCATAATTAGACTGTGTTCATTTGAGAGCAATTGCTCTGAGAATTTCCGCCTTCTTCAGAGTCTCTAACAGGGGCATGCCTCCATGGATGAAGATGACCCAGAGCTTGATTGTCCTTTTTCAGGTTCGCTGGGCCTGTGGGAGAATATTTTGGCCGGTGAACTTGTTCGATATTCGTCCACAAGGGAAGAAGTCATGGTCCTCGACGTCCACAGTTTTTTAGTACACGTGGACGTCAATAACACCACTGCTCTTATTCAACAAGGGCTCTTTTGATGTTTAGTCTTCTTGGTTCTTTTGATGTTTAATCTTCTTTGTACTGCTATATTGTAACACTCAATCTTATTGTATAAGAGATCGTTTTGTATCATTTTTACATGCCTGGAGATAAATGCCTGGACATAAATAAAAAGACCTCAATAACAACACTTCTCTTAGTCAACAATGGCTCTTTTTGATGTTTAGTTTTCTTTCTACTGCTATATTGTAACACTCAATCTTATTGTATAAGAGATCGTTTTTTTTTATCATTTTCACATGCCTGGAGATAAATGCGTGAAAATAAATAAAAAACATATTTGTTTTTTAATAAACTACGACCTTTGGTCGCAGTCATGCATTGCAAACAAAACAACTTGGACCAGAGACCACGCTGCGACCAAGGTCGCATAAGACTACAGTGCAAACAGAAACAACTGCGACCAGGGTCGACATTGCGACCAAAAAACTGTGACCAAGGTTGCAGATTATTTTTTTAAGACTGCGTTCATCAACTGCGACCAAAGTCGCAGTGTTGTTGATTATTTATAAATACCACCAACTGCGACCAAGGTCGACATTTCAGTGATGTTGTTGATTAAGAGTAAAGATCAGCAACTGTGACCAAGTTCGCTGTGTATTTTATTACGACTAAATACCAACAACTGCGATCAAGGTCGCAGTTTATATTATAAAGACTACGGTCAGAAACTGCGACCAAGGTAGCAGTGTTGTTGATTAAGATTAAAGGCCAGCGACTGCGACCTTGGTCGCATTGTATTTATTAAGTCTGCGTCCATGGTCGCAGTATTTCAACCAAAACATAGTAGTAAAAAATGTAATTCACACAAATAACTTTAGAAAACAGATTTATATATATTTAAAAAGAAAAACAAAATACAATTTTTTAACTTCTAATCGTCGTCATCACCATAGTAATCAGATTCGTCGTCAAGAGTCATGCTTTTGTCTTCTGTATCGCTTTCGTCTTCTGTCTCTTCCTCCTCTTCAGGTACAGTCTCATCGTCGCTTTCTTCCTCTTCATGTTTGTATTTTGGTTCATCAATGAACTCCCATAAAGGGTGGTCTGTATCAAGCTCAGATTCTGACCCATAGCGAGACATTGTTTCAGAACTAAACATAAAATCATCATTTGATGATTGGCTTCTTTCCGGTGAAGACGGTGGTGATGGTGAAGACATTTTTTGAATGTATTTTCGGAACAGTGAGAGTAACGAGTTTGAGCAAAAAATAACTTAGTATGTTTTTAATCCTTTGCTCATGACCCTTTATATGTATTTAATCCCGGAATTCCAAAAGGTTTAAGCTCTCGGACCACGTGAATATCTCTCAAATATATTTTCTATCTTTTCCCAAAAATTGTATACTTCCTAGGTGACTGTTCAGTTATCCAAAACAGTTTAAAAGTTAATACACTATAACTTTAAATTACTTTGAACTCCAAAACAGTACATTATTGCGACCAAAGTCGCATTGGGAACTGATAAATGATTAACTGCGACCATAAATTGCATCCGTAATAGGGTTGCGACTATGGTCGCAGTGTTTAAGAGCAGCAGTCGCAGTTTGGATATTTAATTAAAAGAGCTTATAAGTTAATATAGTGAGAAAGAGACCTTACAAAAAAATAGAATTAAAAGCTTTTAAAAGAAGACAAAATATAATTGAATATCAGAAGATCAGGAAATCCTAATCCTCGTCATTATCACCATCATAAGCAGATTCATCGTCTTCATTCTTCTGCTCTTCCTCTTCATCACTTATTTCCTCATCATCTTGAGGTTTTTTTGTTTCACCGATGAACTCCCAGAATGGATCGTCTCTATCAAGCTCTTCGTCTGACCCGTTGCTAGGAAGCGAGCCTACAGCATCAGAGGACATGCTTTCATCAAGCATGTCTCCGTCAAGTGGCAGAGGAATAATGTCTTCTTCACTAACGCACATGAAAAATTCATTATCATCATGAATAGAAGGATCAGTTAATACATTATTTGATGTAGTGAGATAGTCAAAAGGAGTGAAGTCCAGACTGGTATCAGATTCACTAGAATATCCTAAAGACAAAGGACCGGTGGGGGATTGATTGAAGTTGAATTCTGAGTGTTCAGAGGAAGAAGATGGGGAAGACATGATTCAAGAATGAATTTTTTTTTGAAAGTTTTTGAAATCAAATTGAAAAGGAAGAGCAAAATTATAGTTTTTTTAGGTATGAGGTAATATATTAGTTACAAGCATTATATAAAGGTCAATATTGTGGAAGAACATGAATAGTAATAATAATTGTTACAGGTGAGGGTTGAGTATGGTAGGAAGTGGTAAAAAAAACTAAATATTTAATTGAAGATTTATTGCTGGAGAATCCGAAGTACAAATTAATTTTTATAGAATTGTTTGGCTATATCTTTAGATTACGTATGGTGCACATCTTTCCTTTCTCGAGATTAACATTAGTGCATCTCTTTTTTTCTAGACTGGTGTTGTATCACGGTAGATATAATATTAATTAATTCTTTTACATAAGGCATGAGAAAGAAGATTGCGAATTTGGTCGCAGTACCGAAGGAGGTCGCATTGCTATGCGATAGCATTTTTTGTCTTGTATTCTTTATTCTGTATTAAGTCTGCGACCATGGAATGTTTTTTTACTTTTGAATGCTAGAAGGTACAGTCGCAGTCTTTTCGTCGCAGTGTCGCAGTGTCGTTGGTCGCAGTGTCGACCCTAGGAAGTTTAACAGTTTAAAAGTCGCAGTCGTCATTTAAAAGGGGTATTTTTGTTATTTTGATTCACGATTGTTTAGGCGGGATTTTTTGATTTTTTGTGGCGCCCACACTCTGCGACCGATGTGTGGCCTATATTCAGCCACGTCCCGCAGGCTGAGAAACTCTCTCAGCCCGCAGGCTGAGGTACAGTAAGCCCTATATATATATATATATATATATATATAATTATATATTATATATATATATATATATATATATATATATATATATATATATATATATATATATATATATATATATATATATGAGAAAAATGTATATCAGCCGGCGGGCTGAGAGTACTCTCTCAGCCTGCGGTGACGTGGCTCAATTTGTCACCTCACTGACTTGCGGCCCGCTTTTAGGTAGAAGTTAAATTACCAAATACCCCTTATGATAACATTTCCTTATTGTTTATTATTATTTTTCTCCCCTTTTATTTTTGCCGCTCTTTTCAGATCAATTTTTTCAGCCTGCGATAAAATTCTACTTTATAGTTTAATTTTTTTGTATATAATGTAGTCAGAGTCTTTGGTCGCATTGTACATTTAAACTGCGACCTTAGTCAAAGTCTTTTGGTCGCAGTGTACATGGTTAAATGCGACCAAGGTCGCAGTGTTGTTATTGATAAAGATGGCCAAGAATTGCAATCTAGGGTTGCATTACATGGACTGCGACTTTGGTCGCAGTACGTTAAGTAATTAATTTTTTTGTATATAATGTAGTCAGATTCTTTGGTCGCATTGTACATTTAAACTGCGACCTTAGTCAAAGTCTTTTGGTCGCAGTGTACATGGTTAAATGCGACCAAGGTCGCAGTGTTGTTATTGATAAAGATGGCCAGCAACTGCAATCTAGGGTTGCATTACATGGACTGCGACTTTGGTCGCAGTACGTTAAGTAAGTGTTGTTTTATTAAGTGTTGTTTTTGGATTAAGTTATTTTTTGAATCTAAATGAAAAATGAAAAGTTGTCTGTTGTCTGATGCGACTTGGAGTAACTCCGTGAGACGCGACCTGTCATAAAGATTTTATGAGATCTTTTAACGTCAAGTCTACTTTGACGAACCCCGCACCATTCGTTGTTTCCCGAAGCGGTTGTCCACGCGTCGGCTCTTCATTGGGTTTAGGCGTTAATGTCTTTTAATTCCAAACCGGCGCTGGCGGTTGGAGACCATTAATGCCGACGATTCTGATTAATGAACCATTAATTATGGTTATTATGGGCTGCCTATAAATAGGGCTCACCCTCTCCCTTTAACAGCCCATAATTAGACTGTTTTCTTTCAAGAGCAATTGCTCTGAGAATTTCCGCCTTCTTCAGAGTCTCTAACAGGGGCTGCCTCCATGGATGAAGATGACCCTATGGACGAACTTGATCGATGTTCGTCCACAAGGGAAGAAGTCATAGACCTCATCGTCCACAAGGGAAGAAGTCATGGCCCTCGTCGTTCACAAGGGAAGAAGTCATTCCCTGTGAGGTCTAAAAACCTCCTCTCTTACCCCAGAAGTGACATCGAGGAAACTCCATGCTCACTGGATAACCTTCTGGTGAAGAGATGTTCATCAACGAAAGATCGTATCCCGGCACTTTGGAGGGTCAGGTGGAATCGGAGGATTCTGCTGCCACCAGACCTCAAGAAGAAGATTGCTCTTAGTCAACAAGGGCTCTTTTGATGTTTAGTCTTCTTGGCTACTTTGATGTTTAGTCTTCTTTGTACTGCTATATTGTAACACTCAATCTTATTGTATAACAAAGCGTTTTGTATTATTTTCACATGCCTGAAGATAAATGTCTGGACATAAATAAAAGACCTCAATAACACCACTGCTTTTAGTCAACAAGGGATCTTTTTGATGTTTAGTCTTCTTTGTACTGCTATATTGTAACACTCAATCTTATTGTATAAGAGATCGTTTTTGAATCATTTGCACATGCCTGGAGATAAATGCCTGGACATAAATAAAAAGCATATTTGTTTTTTAATAAACTACGAACTTGGTCGCAGCCATGCATTGCAAACTAAACAACTATGACCATAGATGACACTGCGACCAAGGTCGCATAAGATACATTGCAAACAGTAACTACTGCGACCAGGGTCGACACTGTGACCAAAGACAGCGACTAAGCAACTGCTGCGGTGACGTGTCACCTCGTCGCAGTGTTGTTGTTTACCTCGTCGCAGTGTTGTTGTTGATTAAACTAAAGACCAGCAATAGCGACCAAGATTGCAGATTATTTTTTAAGACTGCGGCCATCAACTGCGACCAATGTCGCAGTGTTGTTGTTGATTATTTATAAAGACCACCAACTGCGACCAAGGTCGCAGTGATGTTGTTGATTAAGAGTAAAGACCAGCAACTGCGACCAAGGTCGCTGTGTATTTTATTAAGACTAAACACCAACAACTGCGATCAAGGTCGCAGTTTATTTTATTAAGACTACGGTCGTTTATTTTATTAAGACTACGGTCAGAAACTGCGACCAAGGTAGCAGTGTTGTTGTTGATAAGACTAAAGTCCAGCAACTGCGACCAAGGTCGCAGTGTATTTATTAAGTCTGCGTCCAGCAACTGCAACCAATGTCGCAACCTTTCATTTTAAAAATTTATAAGGGTGAAGTAATATAATTATTAACTGCGTCCATGGTCGCAGTATATTCGTTTAGCGTAAAATTTTTAAAATGAAGGTTTGTAATAATTGTACAGCATTTTTCAACCAAGACATAGTAGTAAAAAATGTAATTCACAAAATTAACTTTAGAAAACAGATTTATATATATTTAAAAAACAAAATACAATTTTTTAAACTTCTAATCCTCGTCATCACCATCGTAATGAGAAAGAAGTTTGCGACTTTGGTCGCAGTACTGAAGGAGGTCGCATTGCTATACGATAGCATGTTTCCTCCGGTATTCTTTATTCTGTATTAAGTATGCGACCATGGAATATTTTTTTACTTTTCAATGCTAGAAGTCGCCGTCGTCATATAAAAGGGGTATTTTTGTCAATTTGTTTCACGATTGTATGCGCCCACACTCTGCGACCGATGTGTGGCATATATTCAGCCACGTCCCGCCGGCTGAGAAACTCTCTCAGCCTGCAGGCTGAGGTACAGTAACCCCTATATATATATGACGACGGCGAAAATACCCCTAAACAATCGTGAAACAAATTGACAAAAATACCCCTTTTTAATTCTAAAGTGGATTAAAGTCATGAACAAACAAAATTTCAGTTAAATATATCTACAGTTATAAAATTCGTAATTTGAATACATCGAAAAATATAATTAAAAAAATTGGATCAATATAATGTAAAATAAGCAGAAGCATTGAAAATTAAAAAACATGCCATGGTCGCAGACTTAATACAATATAACAACTGCGACACAGTCGCAGTCACTAGTCGCACTCATAGTATAACAAAACGTTTTTATGCGACCTAATACAATATAATTTCAATTTTATATGACAACTGCAACACAGTCGCACTCACTAGTCGCAGTCATTGTATAACAAACTTCTTTATATAACGTCTGCGACCCTAGTCGCATTCTATCGTACAACAATGCGACCTCCTTCAATACTGCGACCAAAGTCGCAATCTTCTTTCCCATGCCTTATGTAAAAGATTTTTAATATGCGACTAGGGTGGATTAGCCATGCGACCCTGAGATCAATTCGCGTATATCAAATCTTATAAAAATTATTATACTAATTACACTGAATTAAATGAAGTAATTAATATTCTTTCTACCGTGATACAACAACAGTCTAGAAAAAAGAGATGCACTAATGTTAATCTCGAGAAAGGAAAGATGTGCACCATACGTAATCTAAAGGTATAGGCAAACAATTCTATAAAAAGTTAATTTGTACTTCATGTATTAAATCTCTGGAGAAAAAAAGAACTCTTCGGATTCTCCCGCAATAAATCTTCAATTAAATATTTTTTTTTACCACTTCTTACCATACTCAACCATCACCTGTAACAATTATTATTACTATTCATGTTCTTCCACAATATTGACCTTTATATAATGCTTGTTACTAATATATTATCTCATACCTAAAAACTATATTTTTGCTCTTTCTTTTCAATTTGATTTCAAAAACTTCCAAAAAAAATCATTCTTGAATCATGTCTTCCCCATCTTCTTCCTTTGAACACTTAGATTTCAACTTCAATTGTTCCCCCACCGGTCCTTTGTCTTCAGGATATTCTAGTGAATCTGATACCAGTCTGAACTTCACTCCTATCTCACTACATCAAATAATGTATTAACTGATCCTCCTATTCATGATGATAATGAAGTTTTCATGTGGGTTAGTGAAGAAGACATTATTCCTCTGCCACTTGACGGAGACATGCTTGATGAAAGCTTGTCCTCTGATGCTGTAGGCTCGCTTCCTAGCAACGGGTCAGACGTTGATAGAGACGATCCATTCTGGGAGTTCATCGGTGAAACAAAAAAAACCTCAAAAACAGGAAGATGATGAGGAAATAAGTGATGAAGAGGAAGAGCAGAAGAATGAAGACGATGAATCTGCTTATGATGGTGATAATGACGAGGATTAGGATTTCCTGATCTTCTGATATTCAATTATATTTTGTCTTCTTTTAAAAGCTTTTAATTCTATTTTTTGTAAGGTCTCTTTCTCACTATATTAACTTATAAGCTCTTTTAATTACATATCCAAACTGCGACTGCTGCTCTTAAACACTGCGACCATAGTCGCAGTCCTAATACGGATGCAATAATCAAAAATAATTCATACGTTATAGGCGGCTGAGACAAAAGATACGGTGAACTGCGACTATAGAATCAGTCCTTATTCAGACAAAAGTCAAAAATAAAGAACAAAAAGAATATAAAATAATACGTAAACTGTGATTAAACTATCGCTCTCGTTAAATACTGCGACCATAGTCGCGGTACTGTGATCATAGTCGCAGTCCATGGTCGCATAATATATGTAAACACCAATTTAATTGTTCATAGGAGGATCAGACAACATTTACAAAATAAAGAACAAAAAAATATAAAATAATACGTAAAACTGTGATTATACTATCACTCTCGTTAAGTACTGCGATCATAGTCGCGGTACTGCGATCATAGCCGCAGTCCATGGTCGCATAATATATGTAAACACCAATTTAATTGTTCATAGGAGGATCGGACAAACATTCAGAAATTATACGAAGGACAGTATTTGATGACTAACGGTTGACAATTTATGGTCGCAGTTACTTAATCATTTATCAGTTCCCAATGCGACTATGGTCGCAATAATGTACTGTTTTGGAGTTCAAAGTAATTTAAAGTTATAGTGTATTAACTTTTAAACTGTTTTAGATAACTGAACAGTCACCTAGGAAGTATACAATTTTTGGGAAAAGGTAGAAAATAAGTTTGGGAGATATTCACGTGGTTTGAGAGCTTTAACCCTTTAGAATTCTGGGATTAAAAATATATAAAGGGTCATCAGCAAAGGATTAAAAACATACTAAATTATTTTGCTCAAACTCGTTACTCTCACTGTTCGGAAAATAGCTCACTGTTCGGAAAATAGATTCAAAAAATGTCTTCTCCACCGTCTTCACCGGAAAGAAGCCATTCATCTAATGATGATTGGATGTATAATTCTGAAGATATGCCTCGCTATGGGTCAGAGGATGAGCTTGATACAGACGACCCGTTCTGGGAGTTCATTGATGAACCAAAATACAAACATGAAGAGGAAGAAAGCGAAGAGGAGATTGCCGCTGAAGAGGAGGAAGGGACGCAAAGCGATACGGAAGACGAAAGCAGTCATACTCTTGACGACGAATCTGATTACGATGGTGATGACGAGGATTAGAAGTTTAAAAATTGTATTTTGTTTTTTTAAATATATATGAATCTGTTTTCTAAGTTTAATTTTAAAATGAAGGATATATATGACTTTTTTTAAATTAAAGCAGTCATACTTTTTTTTTTAAATATATATGACTTTGATCGCAGTTGTTGGCCGAGTCTTAATAAAATACACTGCTACCTTGGTCGCAGTTGCTGGTCTTTAGTATTAATCAACAAGAACACTGCGACCTTGGTCGCTATGCGTGTTAATATAAAGGAAACACCTACCTAACGTACTGCGACCTAAGTCGCAGTCATTGTACTGCGACCCTAGATTGCAGATGCTGGCCCTCTTTATCAATAACAACATATGCGTGTTAATATAAAGGAAACACCTACCTAACGTACTGCGACCTAAGTCACAGTCATTGTACTGCGACCGTAGATTGCAGATGCTGGCCCTCTTTATCAATAACAACATATGCGTGTTAATATAAAGGAAACACCTACCTAACGTACTGCGACCTAAGTCGCAGTCATTGTACTGCGACCCTAGATTGCAGATGCTGGCCCTCTTTATCAATAACAATATTGCGACCTTGGTCGCAATTAACCATGTACACTGCGACCAAAGTCTCTGTCTACATTATATACACAAAAAAAAACTATATAGGAGAACCTAGATCTGACAAAGAGAGGTAAGGAAATAGGGGGAAAAAATAATTTATAATCAATAACCTAAATCATATAAAGAGCGGCAAAAGAAAGGGAGAAAAAATAATAATAAACAAGTCTGACAACGTGCGCACCAAAAATTGCCTTTTGGGCAAAAAAATAATAAACAATAAGGAAGTTAAAGAAAAGTAGCTTTTTATAAGGGGTATTTGGTAATTTAACTTCTTCCTATAAGCGGGCCGCAAGTTAGTGAGGTGACAAATTGAGCCACGTGACCGCAGGCTGAGAGAGTACTCTCAGCCCGCGGGCTGATATACATTTTTCTCATATATATATATATATATATATATATATATATATATATATATATATATATATATATATATATATATAATATATATATATATATATATATATATATATATATAGACAGAGAGAGAGAGAGAAATGTATATCAGCCTGCAGCTGAGAGAACTCTATCAGCCTGCGGTGACGTGGCTCAAGATTTGTCATGCCACTAACTTGCGGCCCGCTTATAGGAAGAAGTTAAATTACTAGATACCCCTTATGAAAAGCTACTATGTCGGTAAAAGACAGTGGATATGTATAGTCTCGTACTACCGCGACTATGGTCGCAGTACTTAACGAGAGCGATAGTATAATCGCAGTTTACGTATTTATTTTATATATTTTGTTCTTCATTTCTGACTGTTATCTGATCCTCCTATGAACTATTAAATTGGTTTTTACATATAGTATGCGATCCTAGACTGCGACTATGGTCGCAGTACACTCGACTGCATTTTTCTTGATGAATTTTTTTTTGCTAAGTTAAATGTAATAACGGTGAATAAGTACTTATTCTATAGTCGCAGTTTACGTATGTTTTTATATGTTTTGCTTATAAAGTATGAATTATTTTTACTTATTGCATACATAGTAGCACTGCGACTATGGTCGCAGTGTTTAAGAACAGCAGTCGCAGTTTGATATGTAATTAAAAGAGCTTATAAGTTAATCTAGTGAGAAAGAGACCTTACAAAAAAACAGAATTAAAAGCTTTTAAAAGAAGACAAAATAAGGTTGAATATCAGAAGATCAGGAAATCCTAATCCTCGTCATTATCACCATCATAAGCAATTCGTCGTCTTCATTCTTCTGCTCTTCCTGTTCATCACTTATTTCCTCATCATCTTCCTGTTTTTGAGGTTTTTTTGTTTCACCGATAAACTTTCAGAATGGATCGTCTCTATCAAGCTCTTCGTCTGACCCGTTGCTAGAAAGCGAGCCTACAGCATCAAAGGACATGCTTTCATCAAGCATGTCTCCGTCAAGTGGCAGAGGAATAATGTCTTCCTCACTAACCCACATGAAATCTTCATTATCCTCATGAATAGGAGGATCAGTTAATAAATTATTTGATGTAGTGAGATAGTCAAAAGGAGTGAAGTCCAGACTGGTATCAGATTCACTAGAATTCCTGAAGAAAAAGGACCGGTGGGGGAACGATTGAAGTTGAAATCTAAGTGTTCAGAGGAAGAAGATGGGGAAGACATGATTCAAGAATGAATTATTTTTTGGAAGTTTTTGAAATCAAATTGAAAAGGAAGAGCAAAAATATAGTTTTCAGGTATGAGATAATATATTAGTTACAAGCATTATATAAAGGTCAATATTGTGGAAGACCATGAATAGTAATAATAATTGTTACAGGTGAGGTTGAGTATGGTAGGAAGTGGTAAAAAAAATTAAATATTTAATTGAAGATTTATTGCGGGAGAATCCGAAGAGTTTCTTTTTGCCAGAGGTTTAATGCTTGAAGTACAAATTAACTTTTTATAAAATTGTTTGTCTATATCTTTAGATTACGTATGGTGCACATCTTTCCTTTATCGATATTAACATTATTGCATCTCTTTTTTCTAGATTGTTGTTGTATCATGGTAGAAAGAATATTAATTACTTTCATTTAATACATAAGGCATTTGAAAGAAGATTGCGACTTTGGTCGCAGTACTGTAGGAGGTCGCATTGCTGTACGATAGAATGCAACTTGGGTCGCAGTTTTGTTATACTATGACTGCGACTAGTGACTGCGACTGTGTCGCAGTTGTCATATAAAATTGATACAACTTTCCTTTATCGATATTAACATTATTGCATCTCTTTTTTCTAGACTGTTGTTGTATCATGGTAGAAAGAATATTAATTACTTTCATTTAATACATAAGGCATGCGAAAGAAGATTGCGACTTTGGTCGCAGTACTGAAGGAGGTCGCATTGCTGTACGATAGAATGCGACTAGGGTCACAGTTTTGTTATACTATGACTGCGACTAGTGACTGCGACTGTGTCGCAGTTGTCATATAAAATTGATACAACTTTCCTTTATCGATATTAACATTATTGCATCTCTTTTTTCTAGACTGTTGTTGTATCATGGTAGAAAGAATATTAATTACTTTCATTTAATACATAAGGCATGCGAAAGAAGATTGCGACTTTGGTCTCAGTACTGAAGGAGGTCGCATTGCTGTACGATAGAATGCGACTAGGGTCGCAGACGTTATAGCGACTAGTGACTGCGACTGTGTCGCAGTTGTCATATAAAATTGAAAGTTATATTGTATTAAGTCTGCGATTATTTTACATTATGTTGATCCAAATTTTTTTTAATTATATTTTTCGATGTAGTAAATTACGAATTTTATAACTGTAGATATATTCAACTGAAATTTTGTTCGTTGATGACTTTATACCAGTTTAGAATTAAAAGGGGTATTTTGTCAATTTGTTTCACGATTGTTTATGCGGGATCTTTTTTGATTTTTTTGGCGCCTACACTCTGCGGCCGATATGTGGCATATACTCAGCCACGTCCTGCCGGCTGAGAAACTCTCTCAGCCTGCCGGCTGAGGTACAGTAACCCCACACACACATATATATATATATATATATATATATATATATATATATATATAATATATATATATATATATATATATATATATACGGCTGAGAGAGTTTCTCAGCCGGCGGTGACGTGGCTGATTATATGCCACATATCGCTCGCAAAAGTGTAGGCGCTAAAAAAATAAAAAAAATCCCGCCTAAAGAATCGTGAATCAAATTGACAAAAATACCCTTTTTTTTACTTCTAAACTAGCATAAACTCATCCACAAATAAAATTTACCTAAAAATTTTTCAGTTGAATATATCTACAGTTATAAAATTCCTAATTCTACTACATCGAAAATATAATAGAAAAAAATTTGGAACAAGATAATGTGAAATAAACAGCATCATTGAAAAGTAAAACACAGTTTGAAACGTAAAAAACTATTGTTTTTTATTTAATTTTTTATGTTATTTTATTTCGTGTTATTTTCAACTCATATATGTTTAATAAAAGAAACTGAAATGAATAGAAAAATGAAATTTAATGTGGGCCAACCGTATATTGATTTTTCTATTACAATGCACAGTGTAAAAAAATAATGAAATACAATGGTTAATTATTTCGCATTCCTTAAACACAAAAATTCATAAACAGACGAAACATGATATCGTTCAGCACTCCGACGACAGACGCTGTCTTTTTTCATATGCCTTATGTAACAGAATTCTGACCGTTTATAAAGTCTGCGATCATAGTCACAGTCATAGTATAATAAAACTTTCGAACATTGCGACCATGGTCGCAGACATACTATAATATAACTTTCAATTTTATATGACGACTGCGACACTAGTCGCAGTCATAATATAACAAAACTTTCTATCACTGCTTCCATTGGCGCAGACTTAATATAATATAACTTTCAATTTTATATCACGTCTGCGACCCTAGTCACATTCCTTATTCGCATAAAAATAACAGACGAAACATGCTATCGTTCAGCACTGCGACCTCGTTCAGAACAGCGACCAAAGTCGCAATCTTTTTTCAGCACTGTGACCAAAGTCGCAATCTTTTTCGCATGCCTAATGTAACAGATTTTTGATAATTTTACAACGTAGATTAGCCATGCAACCCTGAGATCAGTTCGCGTATATGACATCTTATAAAATACTATATTAATTACACTGAATTAAATGAAGCGATTAATATTCTATCTACTGTGATACAACAACAGTCTCGAAAAAAGAGATGCACTAATATTAATCTCGATAAAGGAAAGATGTGCACTATACGTAATCTAAAGATATAGGAAAACATTCTGTAAAAAGTTAATTTGTACTTCACGCAGTAAACCTCTGGAAAAAAGGAACTCTTCGGATTCTCCCGCCATAACTCTTCAATTAAATATTTAATTGTTTTTACCACTTCTTCCAATACTCAACCGTCACCTATAACAATTATTATTACTATTTATGTTCTTTCACATTATTGACCTTTATATAGTGCTTGTAACTAATATATTATCTCATATCTAAAAACTATATTTTTGCTCTTCCTTTTCAATTTGATTTCAAAAACTTTCAGAAAATAATTCATTCTTGAATCATGTCTTCCCCATCTTCTTTCTCTGAACACTCAGATTTCAACTTCAATCATTCCCCTACCGGTCCTCTTTCTTCATGGTATTCTAGTGAATCTGATACCAGTCTGGACTTCACTCCTTTTGACTATCTCATTACATCAAATAATATTTTAAATGATCCTCTTCTTCATGAGGATGATGAAGTTTTCATGGGGCTTAGTAAGGAGGAAATTATACATCTGCCACTTGACAGAGACATGCTTGATGAAAGCATGTCCTCTGATGCTGGAGGCTCGCTTTCTCGACACGGATCGGACGAAGAGCTTGATAGAGACGATCTATTTTGGGAGTTTATCGATGAACCAAAAAACCCCCCAAAAAGAGGAAGATGATGACGAAATAAGTGATGAACACGAAGACGATGAGAATGAAGATGACGAATCTGCTTATGATGGTGATGACGACGAGGATTAGGATTTCCTGATTTACTGATTTGAGAGGATTGCGATTATGTTTGCAGTATCATCTGTTTAAATAGTTTAATTTTGGACTGCGACCAAGGTCGCTGTTTTTAACTTTATTGAATGCAAAATGATCAAACTATTTATTACAGGACAGTGACCGTGGTCGCAGTTTCGTATGTAATTATTACTTGAGTACTGTGACCATTATCGCAGATAAGATGCAGAAATAATAATAATTATAAACATACTTTATATGTATTTTAAAAATATGAAAGATCATTTTACAGATAGAAGTAAATTTTTTATTTATAATATAATATGGTCAGAAAGAAACCTTACAAAAAAGAGCATTAAAAGCTCTTAAAAGAAGACAAAATAACGTTAAATATCAGAAGATTAGAAAATCTTAATCCTCGTCGTCATCACTATCATAAGCACATTCGTCGTCTTCATTCTTCTCGTCTTCCTGTTCATCACTTATTTCCTCATCTTCTCCCTTTTCGTTCGGCTCGCTGTTCTCTTCAGTTTTTTTCTCTTTTTGAGGGTGCTTTGGTTTATCGATAAACTCGCAGAATGGATCGTCTGTATCAAGCTCTTATTCCGATCCGTATTGAGAAGAATCTGTAAAAGATATGCTCAAAGAAAGTGAGCCCCCAGCATCAGAGGACATGCTTTCATTAAGCATGTCTCTGTAAAGTGGCAGAGGAATAAGTTCCTCGTCACTAAGCCCCATGAAAACTTCATCATCCTCATGAAGAGGAGAATCAGATAAAATATTATTTAATGTAGTGAGATTGTCAAAAGGAGTGAAGTCCAGACTGCTATCAGATTCACTAGAATACCCTGAAGAAAGAGAACCAGTAGGAGAATGATTGAAGTTAAAATCTGAGTGTTCAGAGAAAGAAGATAGGGAAGACATATTCAAGAATGAATTATTTCTGAAAGTTTTGAAACCAAATTGAAAACAGAGAGCACAAATATCTTTTTTAGATATGAGATAATATATTAGTTACAAGCACAATAGAAAGGTTAATAATGTGAAACAACATGAATAGTAATAATAATTGTTATATGTGATGGTTGAGTATTCGAAGAAGTGATAAAAGTAATTAAATATTTAATTGAAGCAATTATGGTAGGAGAATCCAAAGAGTTCCTTTTCTTCCAGAAGTTTATTATGTGAACTACAAATTAACTTTTTATATAATATTTTTCTTATATATTTAAATTACGTATGGTGCGCATCTTTCCTTTATCGAGATTAATTTTAGTGCATCTCTTTTTCTGAGACTGTTACTGTATCACGGTGATAGAATATTAATTACTTCAATTAATTCAGAGTAATTAATATAGTATTTTATAAGATGTGATCTACGCGGACTGATCTCACGGTCGCAGGGTTAATCTACTTTATAAAACGATCAAAATTCTATTACATAAGGCATGCGGATAAGGACAGCGACTGTAGTTGCAGTGCTGAATGATAGCATGTTTTGTCTGTTATTTCTATGCGAATAAGGAATGCAACTATGATCGCAGTCGTGATATAAAATTGAAAGTTATATTATATTAAGTCTGCGACCATGGTCACAGTGATCGAAAATTTTATTATATTATGACTGCGATTATGATCGCAGAACTTGTAAAACGATCAAAATTCTATTACATAAAGCATGTGAATAAGGATAACGACTGTGGTCGCAGTGCTGAACGATAGCTTATTTCGTCTGTTATTTATATGCGAATAAGGAATGCGACTAGTGTCGCAGTTGTGATATAAAATTAAAAGTTTATATTTTTTTGATTATAATTTTCAGTGTATGTATAGTGCGACCTGGATCTAATTTATAATATACATTGAGAATAAAATAATTTTTTAGTACCAAGACCGACCATAGTTGTAGTTCATTAAAAATTGCATGAAATAATATCCAACCAATCTGCAAATATTGTGACAGTTACGAGAATATCTGATTTATAAAATATCTACAAAATAATTAACTATTGTATTTCATTATTTTTTTATATTGTACATTTGTAACAAAAAAATAATATACAGCTGCCCCACATTAAATTATATTTTTCTATTCTTTTCAGTTTCTATAAATTACAAATATTTTAAGTAAAATTTTGTTGTGGATGAGTTTTTGCTAGTTTAGAAGTAAAAAGGGGGTATTTTGGTCATTTGATTGACGATTCTTTAGGCGGGAACTTTTTGTTTTTTTGGCGCCTACACTCTGTCACCGATATGTGGCATAGATTCGGCCACGTCACCACCGGCTGAGAAACTCTCTCAGCTATCGGCTGAGGTACAGTAACCCCTATATATATATTAGAAATATGTATCTCAGCCGACAGCTGAGAATGCCTCTCAGCTTGCGGTGACGTGGCATTAGCCATAGCATTTTACAATGTTAAAAGACAACCCGCTTTTGGGAATACTGAAATTACCAAATACCTCTGCAGTAAAAAAACAAAAGTTTTTCCTGTAATAATAGTAGATCTATATCTTTTATTATTATTTTTTCCTCTTTTCTAATTAGATCTGTGTCTTTGCGTGCTGTCAGATGTAGATTTATTTTTCGCAGGGAAAGTCATTTTAAAACTAGCGAGAGCAGGATTAGATTTCTTTTTTTTAGTTTACAGACTTAGATCTCCATTAAATTGCACCAAACGACGTCTCTTTCATTGCATTGAAAAAAATCTAGCTGAATGTGCTGTTTAAATTTATTAATTTGCACATTATCTTTTCGCTCGATCTCATAGGGTGAACCTTGATTTCTTGCCTACCTATTGATGTAGAAACATTAAAATATTAGACCAAATTAAACAAAACCCATAGTTGCAATACTTTTAGATAAATTTAGAAAAAAAAGACTGCGACTGTCGCAACTATGGAAGATAAGTTATAAAATACTGTGACCAAGGTTGCATTGTTAAATACCACTGCGACCCATGTCGCATTCTTCTAATTAACCGAATTACTTAACTAATGAGGCCTTGGTCATTAGTTCAGTGCACTGCGACCCTTATTTCATAAGACTGCGACCAGGGTCTGATTAGCCTACAGTTCTGCATTATTATATCAAATTTTCTCACCGATTTATGAGTAAAATATCAGTTTAAACCGTGTTTTGATATCTGTTGCAGATAATCAAGACAAGGAGGGAAAAAGGATAATAAGAGCTTAATTAAACCCATTTTCGGGTAATTGAATCCGCATTTTTTAGAGGCCAAGTAAGGGATCTTCTAGAAGATACATTGAACCTAGACCCTTGCGCACGTCAGACGAATATACGGATGAAAATATCTAAATCGGAGTATATCTAGAAGGTTCCCGAAGCGCCGCGAATCCCCGCACCAAAACCAGGGACCTGGTCCCTGGTAGTGCCGCGAAAACGTGGCAATAGCCGTGTTTCTGCGGCAAGGTGGTGGGACCGCGCGTCGATCTTCAACGCGTGGCCTTGTCTCTTCTTCGGTAACCTCCTTTTGCCTATAAATATGGCAGGGTTTGGCTGAAACGCAAGCAGATTGAGAATTAGGCTAGGTTTTTTATCTTCTAGTTGTAGATTAGGATTTTCTTCTTCTTTATTTTGTATTCATTCCTTTTTAGATCTTGTAGTAGGGAGAGAGATTCAGAGAGAGATAGAGAGATATTGATGTAATAAATGGTGACAATCTATGTAAAAGTACCTCCTTTCTTCTCTATTGTAATCTTCTTTATCTTCTACATGACTCTTAGCTAACTTTTCTTCTCATGGTGACTAACTACTAACGACTAACCATCTAACCACTTACTTGATAATCCACATGAATCTAGTAGTCTCGACAAGGTCTTACTCTTACAAGAGTCATTGATGGCTCATGAATGGATTCTAACATCTAACTTACTAACCAAGTTAATTCGCTTATTTCATGCTTGCTTATAATGGTCTTGATGATTGAATGTTTGTATTAGCTTACTCTTGATGCAAGTTTGGATGTAGAAAAACAATCTTATGTGCCTTTCTTTGTATCGTCTCTTGAAGCCAAGGATTAGTGATGGTAAGGATCCATGTGAGGCAACTATCACTAAGAGGTTAGTATGGTTAGTGGAGCAATTAGTAGTTAGTAGCCATGGGTTTTCTTTTATCTTGTTTTAAAAATCAATTTCAAAACTCTTCTTTTATCTTTTCATCGTTGTTTTCACCATCTTCTTTGTTCAACTTTGTTTTCATTTTCTTTACCACAAGGTTCATCTTCTTTTCTATTTTGTTTTCCAAACCACTTCTCTTTCGTTTTCACATCGTCGTTTCGTCGCCTTCTTCACTTATCACTTCTGAATTTTATTTTTTTCCTTTTTCATTCTTTTAACAAAGAAGAATTGTTAACAACCGACGTGAATAAAAATTGTTAATGCTTCTGTCGCCTCCCGTCACTGTGGATTCGACCCGTTGAGCCAATACTATAACGGAAGTATTGAGGGAACATTAGCACACACACATAATTTCATTGATTTCATAAAATATACATTTTCGAGTGTTGGTTCTGCTCTGATCAAATTTTAGGCTTTCTAGTTCACCCGAGTAGTGAGCTTTTAAACGATGACTCCCAGACCGGACGGTCTTAGGGCACCAGATGAGAAAACATCCCTCGGATTTCAGGACTCGAGTAAATCAGACCACAAAACTAAAAGGAATTATTTGTTTCTTATTACCACCTTTAGGCGTGAATAATCATGCTTCTTGAGGCATAATTATCCAGCTTAATATGTGATTTTTTTCTTCGTATATAATATATATATTTCTTTTTATGGCATTTTAGGTCTTTATTTCCATCCCAAAAATTGTGTTTGTATATAGTGCAAACTATCTAAGGCAAAAATTCAAGATAAAATTATCTCTCCAATTTATCTTATTTAGCCTATAATCTTAAACAAGATCCATTATTTTGACTAGGTTTAAGATGTCATAATTAAGGTTTCCTTAATTTCTAAGATCATATTAATTTTCTTAAATATAGATCAAAACTTTGTTTTTTATTTCCAAAAGTTTTTAAAGAAGGGAAAGTTTCTATACAAAAGGAAAATTCTAAAATATCCTAAAAGAAGTGTAAAAGAAAGAAAATCTAAAAACTCTACATTAGTAAACCCTCCCCCGCACTTATCTCATGTATTGTCCTCAATGCATCGTGAGTGTATGTATGCATGAAACAAATAGAGAGGGAAGAAAAAATCATCTCAAGGTGGTGGTTCCGGTGGTGGTCTGATTAGTCCACGAAATGCAGCCCAATCCAATTTGCGTGGACTCCGGAGGAACCCACCAGAGACCTCTAAAATATAGCCTATACCCCAATCTTATAACCATAATTTTCAAAATAATTTTCACTCTTTACAGAGTCAATGGGGATCACCTCCCCCGAGTCAAATTTTTCACCACCTTGTCTACAATTTTCACAATCTCCATTTCCCAATTTTGAAGAAAAATCTGAGTTCGAAAAAAAATATGAAGTCATGCAAGCCATGCTTGAGTCCCAACAAAAGAAGCTCAACTCCCCAATTCCACAATATTTTTAAGATTTATACTCATTTTCACCTATTCAAAATGACCAACCATCTACCCTGAAAATGAGTATGGAGTAGTTGGACTCACAATCTTCACTATCTTTCCAAAATCAAGATTCTTATACTCCCTTTCTGGACCATTCACTTAAAAAAATCACATCTAGAAAAGAGTATAGAAATCTTGCAGGAGTCTGTGTTACAATTTTAAAAATCTTTTTCTTAGTCTATTGATAGGTTGGAAACACAATTAAGTCAATTGGTCAACATTTATAGAACGAGAAAAACTCTCTCTTATCAACCTTTGACTAATCTAGATATCTCTAACTCTATCAATTTAACTCATGACTCTTGTTATTTTGGAAAACAAGACTCCTATACTACCTTTCTTGAGCATCCACTTGAAGACACATCACATCTAGAAAAAAATATAGAAATCTTACAGGAGTTCGCGCTACAATTTCAAAAATCTTCCACCCAGTCTATCAATAGGTTGGAAACACAATTGAGTCAATTGGTTAGCGTTTATAAGAATGAGGAAACTCTCTCTTATCAACTTTTGACCAATTCAGCTATCCCTAACTCTATTGATCTGACCCAGGACTCTTGTTATTCTAGAAACCAAGATTCAGTTTCAGCACACCCATCTGAACTTGACCAAACTTCAAATGTTGAAAATCCCATTGACATTTTGGTAAGTTATCCTTTTCCTGAAATTGAACTTGAGCATGAATATGATCCTGAAGTTCAACTTGGGAATTCAATTTTACTGCCTGATTCCATAATGACTGAGGTGTTTTTACCTGATTTCAGTTTTTTTCCCGAGTCAACATTGGATCCTGTGCCCATTCATTGTGAAACTGAATCACCAATCTTTTATGATCAATAAATTGAACTTGACAAATTTCATACTTTTGAATGTTCCATTGACATATTGGCAAGTTCTCATTTTTATGAAATTGAACTCAATAAGGACTGTGATTTTGATCCTCAAATTTGTGATCCAGTTCAAATTCCTGAATCAATATTGACTCCTGTTTTGTTACCAAACTTGAGCAACATTTTAGAGTCAGTTTTGGTTCCCATACCTGTCATTCTTGAATTTGAATCACCAATTTCAGAGAGTCACATTCCATTGTGAGAAAATGAATGTTGACTAGAATTTCAACTCTTGATGTGGACCCGATTCCTGAACCAATTTTGACTCCTAAACCTTTACTTGACTTAAGTCAAATTCCTGAGTCAGTATTAGTTCCTGCACTTCATGAGTCCAAATTAATCATTTCATCTTTTCATACTCCATTTTGGGACAAGGGGTGTTGATAAAATTGACTCTGAAATTATTTTAAAAATTTAAAAATTAGATGGGGTAAAATTCATAATAGAAATCATAAATATATACATCATTTTAGTGGGTTGTATTTTAGAGGTCTCTGGCGGGTTCCTTTGGACTCCATGCAAATTGGATTGGGCCGCATTTCATGGACCAATCAGGCTACCACCGGAACCACCACCTCCTTCCCTCTCTATTTGTTTCATGCATACATATATTCACGATGCATTGAGGATAATGCATGAGATAAGTGTAGGGGAGGGTTTACTAACGTAAAGTTTTTAGATTTTCTTTCTTTACACTTCTTTTAGAATATTTTAAAATTTTCCTTTTGTATAGGAACTTTCCCTTTCTTTAAAAACTTTTTGAAACAAAAGACAAAGTTTTGATCTATTTTTAAGAAAATTAAGATGATCTTAGAAATTAAGAAAACCTTAATTATGACATCTTAAACTTAGTCGAAATAATGGATCTTGTTTAAGATTATAGGCTAAGTAAGATAAATTGGAGAGATAATTTTATCTTGAATTTTTTGCCTTAGATAGTTTGTACTTTACACAAACAATTTTTGGGATGAAAACAAAGACCTAAAATGGCATAAAAAGAAAAAATATATATTATATACGAAGGAAAAAATCACATATTAAGCTGGATAAGTATGACTCAAGAAGCATTATTATTCGCGCCTAAAGGTAGTAATAAGAAACAAATAATCCCTCTTAGTTTTATGGCCTGGTTTACTCGAGTCCTTAAAACTCGAGGGATGTTTTCTCATTTGGTGCCCTAAGACCGTCCAGTCTGAGAGTCATTGGTTAAAGGCTCACTACCCGGGTGAACTAGAAAGCCTAAGAAAACTAAAGGAAGAAAAAAAGGAGAAATAAATATATAAATATAAATAAATGGCATGATGGTTAGAGTTGAAATCCCAGAAATCTTCACTATCACAAAGTGCATCTTATCTAGGTTTTATGAAGGATAAAATATTTAATCCAATTTTGAATTCTTACCTAAATTTAAGACAAGATCTTGCATAGAGTTTAAGTTTAATGAAGAATAATTTTTGGTGGATGATTGGTCGCTAATGTTGCATATTTAATATCATATTTTCATACTTTTTCTGGAATAAAACTTTGCATTGTCTTAATTAATTGATTAATTTATTTGCAGGCCCATTCTTTAAGGGGATGAAGAGAAATGAGCCCAAAGCCCACCAAAATTCTGATTAAATCAGAGTTAATTCGCACTCAGTAAATCAGGGCAAAATCAAGAGGTTAAAACCGGTTGAGAAGAATCCTCTCAGAATCGATCGGTTAAAGCCAAGAATCCAAGGCCATTTCGTCAGAATTCTGGATCCAAACTGAAAATTCAACTACAGATAAAGTCAGAAGGCCAAACCAGCGCGACCCACCAACAGGGTGTGGCCACTTGGCCACACCCTGGCCATGGAAACGCGGCCCAAGCCGCGTTTTGGCGGCATTGTTGGGGAGTTACGGGGAGCGTTTGCTCCCCCGACCTCCCTGGGATCCTGGTTACTGGGTTTTCTGCCTATAAAAGGCCATTCTTTGTGCTGAAAATGGACGACCATGCAGAGATAGGACTTAGCCAAGTTTTTCATTTCTTAGTTTAGGTTTTCTTTTCTTTCATGTAAATTGTATGTAGGCTTAGGTTAGATGATGATTCATGTAAGTAAGAGAGAGAGGCTGATGTTGAGAGTGACACCGATGTACCCTCCTCCTTTCTTTCATTGTTTCAGTAAGTAATAAAGGTAAATGCTTTGTTTTTATGTTCTGCTTTACTTTACTTTTCTTTTGCTTTCTTCTTCCTCCTTCTACTTTACCTCGTTTGTTTTTGTTGAGTTTATAAGTGAATTCCAAAGCACAAGTACAACGATGTTATGTGAGTGCCAACGATAGTTCATGAAGACGTTCTCCTCCTCAAGACGTATCACTTCATGCTTGTGCTAGACTTGATGATATAATGCGAACGGGGACTGAGCTTGGGCTTATAATCTATGCGTTGAACGCCTCCTAAACAAAGGTAGAACATGCAAAGGTTTTCAGGTAAGTCATCAATCAATCTAGGTAAGTATTTCTTCAACCTTCTTTCTTTTCTTTTATTTCTTTAGCATAGATCGTAATCACGATTTCTTTCACCACATCTTCCAAATCGTTTTCACTCTTTTTTTCCAATTCATTTGTATATAGTCATTCTCCGATTTTCTCCACCTTCTTCATCTATCGCTTTCTTTTTAACTTTAACCTTTAACATAACTCTTTCATTTTTATTTCTTTAAAACAGCGAAGAACTTTCGCTTTTGTGTTCATAACGATTTCAATACAAGAACGTAAACGCTTCTATCGCAAAACCCTCCTTGTGGATCACGACCCGCATAGCCACTTGCTATAGCGGTAAGAATTGAGCACTTTCACATCTTCATTCTAAATCTGAAATTCTTTATTTTTGTGTGCAGGTTTAGCCTCAATCAAATTTTGGCGCCGTTGCCGGGGAGGGTAACGTTTTTATTGAAATCTGATTTTTCTGAAAATTTTTTAGAACTAAACGAATTTTCTTCTCTGTTGCAGGTTAAGGGCAAGCAAAGCAGGAAATTAAAGTTGCAATAACATATAAGTGGCCTTGGGCCTCTGCTCTAGAAAGCAGAGACCAAGTGCCCTCTGCTTTGCCGCGGATCCGCGGCCAAAGCCGCGAAAACTCGGCAAAAAGGAGTGGACTACTAACTGTCTTTTTGCAGGGCTGCTTGCTTTGTAAATTGTAGTTTTCTGTAACTTTACTTTTTCTTATATGTCATCACATAAGCCTGCTAATAATCAATAGTAAAACATTTGTTGAAAAGATAAAAAAAATTGATTAGACGTTTGCATTTTAGGCACGTGTCTTTTCAATTCATTTATTTTTACTGTTGAAGAGTGCTGGAGCAAGGTACGTATGCATTGCATTTAGCATAGGACTCACTTCTTGGTTGATTTATATCGATTTGAGTGAATCTTATTTATCTTGTACACTTGCACAAATTGATTTTAAGGGCACCGCCCATTAACAAGATAAGGTGGGGATTTAATCACCCTTCCTTAGCCCAAAAATCAGATTCCAAGCACTCACTAAACCAAGCCTAACTAAAAATGAGTAGACGTTGGCCCTAGGGACATCTCGGACTCAATTAGGAGATTATCCTAAGGGGGAAAGGTGTTGGAATTTGACTCTTGCCAAATCAGTGTCTAGGAAAGGGATTAAGGCCGAAAGCCTGAAGGTTGGTGGTTATTTAATTAAGGAACGTCTTTGATGGAAAACCTCCCACCAACCTTGCCCTGACCTGGCTGATTAGCTTGTGGTCAAAGTCTGCAGTGAACCTCTCGTGGACAGTCTAATCAGTTAGGAGTCGTCTAGGTCATAAGTCTACCCTAACTTAGTTAGAATTTTTTCCTTTTATTTGTTTGCTAATTTGTTTGTTTTTCTTTGTTTGTATTCTATTGTGTGATATGGCTTATAATAATAATTTTTCCAACTTTAATAATCCATATTACACATCGAATTCTTTTTCGGATATTACCAACCCTGTATATCATAACTTTAACCACCTAGTGTGCCGGATTGGTCTTATCCGAATGAATATAACCCATGTCCCCCATCGTATGACTATAATTTCCAGAATGATTTCAACTCTTCACAGAGTCAGTGGGGATTCACCTCCCTCGAGCATAATTATCAACCAACTTGTCCTCCTTCTCCACCTAGTCCACAATATTTTCAAGATTCATACTCAGTTCCACCCGTCCAAAATAGGAAACCATCAATTTTGGAAATGAGTATGCGTGAGTCCAAACACAAATCCCAAAATCTGATGGACTCACAATTTCACTACCACTTCCAAGACAATTCTTCATCTTTTTATCAAAACAATGAACCTATCAACTATGAAAAGATGCTTGAAGCCATGACTCAGGCTCAAAACACTCGTAATCGTGACATAGATATGATGGTCGAATCTCTACATTCTCACCGTTGGACCAGTTCTGATGTCACTAACCATTCTGTTAGAGCTGAAGAGTCCTGTAGTTTTGGAAATCAAGATTCCATTTCAGAACAACCATTTGAACTTGCCCAAACTCCAAATTTGAAAAAGATATTGACAGTTTGCAAAGTTATCTTTTCCTGAAATAGAACTTGAAAACGAATATGGTCCTGAACCCCAACTGAGTGATTCAATTCTACTTCCTGATTCGATTATGACTCTGGTATCTTCACCTGATTTCGAGCTTTTCCCGAGTCAACGTTGGATCCTATGCCTATTCATCATGAAATTGAATCCCCCATCTTTGAGGATCATATTGAACTTGACCAATTATACAATTTTGAAAATCCTATTGACAAATTGGCAAGTTCTCAATTTTTTGATATTGAACTCAATGAGATATGTGACCTAGATTCTCAAATCTGTGATCTAGTTCAACTTTCTGAATCAATATTGACTCCTGTTTTGTTACCAAACTTGAGTAATATTTTAGAGTCAGTTTTGATTCCTCCACCTATCATTCCTGAACTGGAATCACCAATATTAGGTCACATCCCATTGTTAGAAAATACATGTGGACTTGAGTTTCAACTTCTTGACTTGGACCCGCTTCTTGAACCAATTTCGACTCCTGAACCTTTACTTGACTTAAGTCACCTTCCTGAGTCGGTATTAGTTCCTGTCCTTCCTGAGTCCAAGTCAACCGTTCTATCATTTCATACTCCATTCTGGGACGAGGTGGTTGACAAATTTGACTCCGAATTAGTTATGGAATATGGAAATTAGATGGGGTCAAATATTTAATAAAGATCCTTTATGGATACATCTTTTAATGGGTTATATTAGAGAAATTGTTGGTGGGTTCCTCTGAACCCAAAGAAAAGTCGATTGGGTCGCATTTCGTGGACCAATCAGACCACCACCGGAACCACCACCATAAGGTAACATTTTCCTTCCCTTTCGTCTTTTTCATGCATCTATGCATTAATTCATACATTGAGGACAATGCATGAGATAGGTGTGGGGAGGGTCTAACATAACTTTTCTTTTTGTTAAAAAAAAAAATTAACATTTTTCTTTACTTTTAAAAAAAACTTTTTGAAAATGGAAACAATACTTTGACATATTTTTTGTAAGAAATTAAGTTAATTTTAAGGAATAGGAAAATCTAAATTAGGATTTCTTATACTTGATCAAAATAAGATTATTTGTTTGATTTTTAGGGTTAGGAAGAAAATTTGTCAAAGTAATTTAGTCTTGATCTTCACCTTGATGAAATATGCACACTTCATACACTTACACACTTAGGGTTCAAAAATAAAGATTCTTATGCCTTATAAAAAAAAAGATAAACAAATCTAATTATTGACTAGCTAGGTGCTTTGGCCTAAGCAAGCCTTAGTATTTATGCGAAAGATGATTAGATAAGTTGAGAAAGAAATATATATGAAAATCCCCTGATTAAGCTGGGTATTTGTGCCTAATAAAGCATAAGTATTCACGCCTAAAAGGGATCCATATAATAAAATCCTTAGTTTTGTGGCCTTATTTGCTCAAGTCCTTAAGTCCTTGGGGTGTTTTCTCACCCGGTGCCCTAAGACCGTTTGGTTTGGGAGTCATCGATTAAAGGCTCGTTACATGGGCAGATTAGAAAGCCTAATAGAACTAAGGAATAATACCACCAAAAAAGAAAAAAAGAAAAAAAACATATATATATATATATATATATATATATATATATATATATATATATATAAGGCATAAGAGTTAGAGTTAATGAACCCTTAGTCCAAAGTTTCACAGTCACAAGGTGTATATGACTTAGGGTAAAGTAATAGACTAGATGAGAAGTACAACTTGACTCCTTACTTTGATTGATAACAAATTTTTGAATAGAGACTAAGTTTAGGAATGAAAAATTCAGTCTTCCTATAACTTATAGATCGCTTAGATCTTACAATTATATTTCAAATATTTTTCTCTTTCAAAATGCCTTTCGAAAATACTAACTCTTTATTTCTCTTTCTTTATGGATTTTGTGGGTGTAATCCGCTGAAAACCCTCACGAGACAACACTCGTCCTCTAGGGGAAACCTAGAGGTTTAACGGCTTGTTGCACATGCTCAGTGCAATCGCGTGACCTGCGAAAGTGGTCTAATAATCCTTAGTATAGTTTAGTTGTTTTGCTCGAGGACGAGCAAAAGATAGGTATGGGGGTGTGATTGGTCGCTAATGTTGCGTATTTAATATCATATTTCCATACTTTTTCTGGAATAAAACTTTGCATTGTCTTAATTAATTGCTTAATTTATTTGCAGGCCCATTCTTTAAGGGGATGAAGAGAAATGAGCCCAAAGCCTACCAAAATTCTGAATTAAATCAGAGTTAATTCGCACTCAGTAAATCAGGGCAAAATCAAGAGGTTGAAAACCGGTTGAGAAGAATCCTCTCAGAATCGATCGGTTAAAGCCAAGAATCCAAGGCCATTTCGTCAGAATTCTGGATCCAAACTGAAAATTCAACTACAGATAAAGTCAGAAGGCCAAATCAGCGCGACCCACCAACAGGGTGTGGCCACCTGGCCACACGCGGCATTGTTGGGGAGTTACGGGGAGCGTTTGCTCCCCCGACTCCCCGGGATCCTGGTTACTGGGTTTTCTGCCTATAAAAGGCCATTCTTTGTGCTGAAAATGGACGACCATGCAGAGATAGGACTTAGCCAAGTTTTTCATTTCTTAGTTTAGGTTTTTCTTTTCTTTCATGTAAATTGTATGTAGGCTTAGGTTAGATGATGATTCATGTAAGTAAGAGAGAGGCTGATGTTGAGAGTGACACCGATGTACCCTCCTCCTTTCTTCCATTGTTTCAGTAAGTAATAAAGGTAAATGCTTTGTTTTTATGTTCTGCTTTACTTTACTTTTCTTTTGCTTTCTTCTTCCTCCTTCTACTTTATCTCGTTTGTTTTTGTTGAGTTTATAAGTGAATTCCAAAGCACAAGTACAACGATGTTATGTGAGTGCCAACGATAGTTCATGAAGACGTTCTCCTCCTTAAGACGTATCACTTCATGCTTGTGCTAGACTTGATGATATAATGCGAACGGGGACTGAGCTTGGGCTTATGATCTATGCGTTGAACGCCTCCTAAACAAAGGTAAAACATGCAAAGGTTTTCAGGTAAGTCATCAATCAATCTAGATAAGTATTTCTTCAACCTTCTTTCTTTTCTTTTATTTCTTTAGCATAGATCGCAATCACGATTTCTTTCACCACATCTTCCAAATCGTTTTCACTCTATTTTCCAATTCATTTGTATATAGTCATTCTCTGATTTTCTCCACCTTCTTCATCTATCGCTTTCTTTTTAACTTTAACCTTTAACATAACTCTTTCATTTTATTTCTTTAAAACAGAGAAGAACTTTCGCTTTTGTGTTCATAACGATTTCAATACAAGAACGTAAACGCTTCTATCACAAAACCCTCCTTGTGGATCACGACCCGCATAGCCACTTGCTATAGCGGTAAGAATTGAGCACTTGCACATCTTCATTCTAATCTGAAATTCTTTATTTTTGTGTGCAGGTTTAGCCTCAATCAGTGGACTTATGACCTTAGATCGCTTATATTTTTGTAAAAATATTTCTTAAATTTGTCTCTCTTTCAAAATGCGTTTTTAAAATACTAACATTTGTCTTCTTTCTTTATGAATTTGTAGGTGCAATCTGCTGAAAACCCTCAGGAGACAAAACTCTCCTCTAGGGATAACCTAGAGGTTTAACGGCTTGTTGCACACGCTTAGTGCAATCGTGTCACCTACGAAAGTGGTGTAATAACATTTATAGTATAGTTTTTCTTTTCTTGTTTTGCTCGGGACGATCAAAAGATAAGTGTGGGGGTGTGATAAGCCTGCAGTTCTGCATTATTATATCACATTTTCCCACCGATTTATGAATAAAATATCGGTCTAAACCGTATTTTGGTCTCTCTTGCAGATAATCAAGACAAGGAGGGCAAAAGGATAATAAAAGCTTAATTAAACCATTTTCGGGTAATTAAATCTGTATTTCTTGGAGGCCAAGTAAGGGATCTTCTAGAAGATACATTGAACCTAGACCCTTACACACGTCAGACGAATATACGGATGAAAATACCAGAATCGGAGTATATCTAGAAGGTCCCCGAAGCGCTGCGAATCCCCGCACCAAAATCAGGGACCTAGGTCCCTGATACTGCCGCGTTTCTGTGGTGAGGTGGTGGGGCCACGCGTTGATCTTTGACACGTGGCCTTGTCTCGTCTTTTGGAACCTTCTTTTGCCTATAAATGTGGCAGGGTTGGCTGAAACACAAGCAGATTAAGAATTACGCTAGGTTTTTTATCTTCTAGTTGTAGATTAAGATTTTTTTCTTCTTTTACTTGTATTTTCATTTCCTTTTTAGATCTTGTAGTAGGGCAGAGAGATTCAGAGAGAGATAGAGAGATATTGATGTAATAGATGGTGACAATCTATGTAAAGGTGCCTCCTTTCTTCTCTATTATAATCTTCTTCATCTTCTACCTGATGCTTAGCTAACTTTTCTTCTTATGGTGACTACCACTAACTATCTAACCACTTACTTGATAATTCACATGAATCTAGTAGCCTCTACAAGGCCTTGCTCTTACAAGAGCCATTGATGGCTCATGATGATGGGTTCTAACATCTAACTTGCTAACTTGCTAACCAAGCTAACTCTCTTATTTCATGCTTGCTTCTAATAGTTTTGATGATTTGAATGTAAAAGAACAATCTTATGTGCTATGTTTTGTATCGTCTCTTGAAGCCAAGGATTAGTGATGGCCAAGGATCCATGTGAGGCAACTATCAATAAGAGGTTAGCATGGGTAGTGGAGCAATTAGTAGTTAGTAGCCATGAGTTTTCTTTTATCTTGTTTTAAAAATCAATTTCAAAACTCTTCTTTTATCTTTTCATCATTGTTTTCACCATCTTCTTTGTTCAACTTTGTTTTCATTTTCTTTACCACAAGCTTCATCTTCTTTTCTATTTTATTTTTTAAATCACTTCTCTTTCATTTTAACATTACCATTTCGTCGCCTTCTTCACCTATCACTTCTGAATTTTATTTTTTTTCCTTTTTCATTCTTTTAACAAAGAAGAATTGTTAACAACTGACGTGAATAAAAACTGTTAATGCTTCTATCGCCTTCCGTCCCTGTGGATTCGACCCGTTGAGCCAATGCTATAACGGAAGTATCGAGAGAACATTAGCACACACACACACAATTTCATTGATTTCATAAAATACACATTTTTGAGTGCTGGTTCCACTCCGATCAAATTTTTGGTTCGCAGTATCCTATTAAGCTTACTTAATAGAACAGACTGCGACTCAAGCCCCAAAAGAGGAAATAAGAGACTGCACGTGTTCAAAAAAATATTCTAAAAAAATAAAACTGACGTTAATAAAATATTTAAATCCTAAATTATTTTTTCACAGAGCAGTAGCTTATTAAGTTAATAGAAAGGACTGCGACCCAAGTGGACCAAATAGAATGAAAAAAGAACTGCAACCGAGTAACCAAGGTAAACTATTAAGTCAATAGAAAGGACTACAACCTA
>JAVJIF010014419.1:0-45000 GCA_038442645.1 Agave tequilana | reverse complement strand
TATTTCTATCTCCCTGTGTCTCTGCGCACTGTTAGATCTAGATTTCGAATTCGTAGAAAACGTCATCTAACAAAAGTTAGAGTGGGATAAGATATTGATTTTGAGTTTACAGACTTAGATATTCATCAGATCTCCATCGAGATCTCCATCAGATTTCTCTCGGCCTGTCTATTTTAATGTCGAGCTCCAACCATAGTTCATCTCCCACCACCCTATCTTGTCGCAGGCTCCACCTTTTTCTCCCCATATGAATATGAATCATTTATCATCAAGATCAACTTCATCAAAGAATATAGCAAATCTATCATGAGGGAGAACGTTGGATATGGATCAAGAGGTTAGTTTTTTTTATTTTTATTTATGTTATTCTTCGTCACAATTGTAGCTGAAAAAATTACTGGGTGCCCTAGATGAGATTGCGACCTAGTATAAATTTTATACTAAAGGATGCAACTAAGGTCACAGCGTTTAATAAATAATCTCACAATTCTTTTTAAATTGTGACCTTAGTTGCAGTCTATAGTTACATTAGATGTGTGACTTTTATCCCAGTCCTTTAATATATTAAAATTTTTGTTTATCTTTTAGTCATAATTATTTAAGAATTGCGACAATAGTTACAGTATTTAATAAACCACTTTTCATAATATTACAAACATCTATAGTAGTGCGATGATAAATATTAAATTTATGTTGATTTCCTCAATTATTTCTTTTATTTTAAAACAATAATTTTTGGTAGGAAATAAATTCTCATAATGAAATGTCTGAAAGTGTAGTTATTTTTTAGGACATCAATTTGCAACAGATGATGAAGCATACAATTTTTACGATGTTTATGCAAGAAATAGAGGTTTGGTGTGAGAAAAAAAGAAATAGATAAGTCACAGAGGCCTTCACATGAAATTATTGTCGAAAATATTATTACAGAAAAGAGGGTGTGAAGAAGTTGGGTGATAAAAGACAAAAAGGGTTTATCATCAACTGTCATATTGATATTAGAGTTTGGTGTTCTACTGAGATGCATATTCGTTTGTTTTTATTATCAAACAAAAGGTTTTGAGTGGTCATCAAGTTTACTGATTTATATTTGCATGATTTATCAAGCCTGAATAAAGTCCATCATTTTTAATCTCATCGGACACATTGATCAAAGATAAGTAGAAGCTTTATGACCAATTTGGTTGATCTAAGAATGCGTCCTTCTAATATTTCCCATATTGTTAATGCAATGAATCATGGAGAAGATTGTGATGAAGTAAGCTCAAAACAAAGCATTGATTTTATTCGACATAGGAAAAATAATATTGGGCAGGAGTTTATTTCTGTAATCAAATATTTTCAAGAGAAAGCAGAGTCAGATCTAAAATTTTTCTTTGCCAGTGAGGTTGATCATGCAAACACACTAAGAAATGTCTTTTGGGAAGGTGGAAGAGCAATGTCTTCTTATTTAAGTTTTTCTGATGTGGTGATTTTTGACACAATATACATGACTAATCACTTGAACCTGCCCTTTACTCTATTTACTAGAGTAAATCATTATCGATAGTCTATTTATTTGATTGTGCATTGATTGCGGATGAGTAAAAGGATACTTTTGTTTGACTTTTCAATAAATGGCTCAAATACATGCACGGAGTTGCACAAAAGGTGATCATTACTGATCTGTATGTCCAGATAGGCGATGCTATAAGAAAACACATTGCTGAGTAACAAATTTTTCTGATGAACAAGTATAAAGATGATTTTTGCCATTTATTTCAACTTTTGTTATTTCTCCCGTGATATAAGCACTCGCAAGGAACATTGGAGATTGATGAAGCAAAAATTTCATATAGATGAAGAAAAAGACGGTTGGTAAAGATGCACAGATTGCTTACACATTGGGTGATTGAGATTTTACCTGCACACAAAATATAGTATTTCAGATTTAAGAAAAGGATGTGCAAGGTACTCAATTCTACCGCTATAGCAAGTGGCTATGCGGGTCGTGATCCACAGGGAGGGACTAGCGATGGAAGCTTGTTTAGTAAGTTCTCTTTTATTGCTACAATTAATTTAAAATCAAGTCAGAAAGAAAGTGGTAGATTAAGAAGATGGAGAAATAGAAGTGATATTTACAATGAAATTGAAGAAGTGTGAAAAGATTGGGAATTTGGTGATTTACACTAAAAATAAAAGAAAGAAAACTAAAAACTAAAATAAAACATACTTACCTCTTTGACCTGTTTACCTTTGATCCGTTGCAATGACTTACCTTGTCTTTGAAGGCATTCAAGCATGGCGTATAGGATCTTCCCCCTTCTCGATCTACTTACGAAAACAAAAGACAAACTATACTAGCAAGAGAAGGTTTGTTCATCACCATAGGCCATCAAGGGCACTTCAACGGCTAAGCAGTCTCGAAGCTATCAGATTCTCTTGGATTGCAAGACATCAGAGGGAAATAAAAATAAAACAAGAATAGAAGAACAAAAATAAACTTTGAGTTGATTCAATTAACAATGGAAGAAAAGTTTTACTTACACCGATGTCACCTCAGTACAAGCTTGATCTCCTTCCTCCATGAAAGTATCCTCTCCTCTCAGTTACATAAAGAAAAAATAAAAATTACAAAAAAATAATAAAAAAAACCTAAGTTACAATCTAAAAGTTAGCCTAAGAAAAACACTAAATTTGTTTCTGTACTCGACTGGATGCCCTTCTCTGTTGCTCTGCAGGGGTATTTATAGAAGATGAAAGAAGTAGAGTCCCGGTACGACTCTCTCACAAAAACTGAACGTTAACCTCATCCAGGGAGCCGCGGAAATGCAGCTTTGGCCGCGTTTTCGCGGCCAAAGTGTGGCCTCTGGCCACGCGCTTTCGCGCGTGGCCTCCTCTGGTCCGTCCATCTGGGTCTATCCTTTTAGATCTGGCATCCTGACTCTTTATTTTGAAAATTTGGGATAACTTGGGAAGCAAGTTACCCTAAATCTAAATCTCTTTAAAACGAATTTTATCTTTGCACTCTCCTCCTTTTATCTTTATCCTTGTCCTGCAAGCATTTAGGGTTGAGTAGAAGTCTATCCCTTCCCTCTTCTTTTAGTAATTGTAACTTTTGCACTTGGTAATTGCAACTTTGACATTTGGTAATTGCAACTTTTACTCTTGGGCTTGCACATGGGCTTTTTGGGCTTCAGGGCTTCATTTAGGCTTTATTCTTTATTTAAATAATTACTCAAGGCCTGCACACAATAAATAATAAACATTAGTAATAGTGCATAATTATAGGAATAAATAGGAAAATATGATAGTATATGTAGTGATAAATATGCATTTTTTACTACCTATCACACCCCACACTTATCTTTTTGCTAGTCCTCGAGTAAAAATCAAAAAGAATAAGAAAAGAAAAACTAATCTATCCTAACTCACTTTCGTAGGCATCACGGTTGCACTTAGCACGTGCAACAAGCCGTTAAACCCCTAAGTTACCTTAGAGGACGAGTGTTGTCTCGTGAGGGTTTTCAGCGGATTACACCCTCAAAATCCATAAAAAGGAAAATATTTGAAATATGTTTGAAGTGACTAAGTAGTCTATAAGTTTTAGGATTATCATTTTTATTCATTCTTAAACTTAGTCTTTATATAATAAATTGTTATCTATTTTAGGTAAGAATCAAAATTGAATTTTTGTATAGTCTTTTTCGTTACCAAAAGTCATATGCATCCTTGTGAATCTTTACTAGGAATTCTTTAACTTGGACTCTCATGCCTCTTTATTATTATTTCTCTTTTTTTTAATATGTATAACTCATCTAATTTTCTTTCGTGTAAGCATGAAGGCTTCTTGAGGCCCTCATACCTAACTAATTGACTATTAGATGTGTTAGTACATATATAAGTAATATTTCTTAGTTTTCTTAGGCTTTCTAATCCACCCATGTAGCGAACTTAAAGTCGGTGGCTCCCAAACCGGTCAGTTTTTAGGGCACCGGGTGAGAAAACACCCCACGGACTTAAGGATTCGAGTGAATTAGCCACAAAACCAAGGACTTTATTTATAAATCACCTTTAGGCGTGAATACTTATGCTTCTTGAGGCACATGTATCCAGCTTAATCAGTGAATTTCTTTTTCTTTTTAATTTTTTATTTTTATAGGGCACAAGAGTCTTTGTCTTAGAATCCTAGATATGTAAATGTATTAGGTATGTACATTTCATTAAGGTAAAAATCAAGACTAATTACTTATTCAATTTTTCCTCCTATACCTAAAAATTCAACAATTTATTTATTTTGACCAAGTTTTAGAAATCCTAATCATGATTTTCCTAATTCTTAAGACTAACTTAGATTTCTTTCAAAAGATAAGTCAAAATATTGTCCCTTTTTTTCATTTTTTTTGGGTTAGTTAGTTAGTATCTAACTATGTTAGTATGTTAGTAAATCCTCCTCCGCACCTATCTCATGCATTGTCCTCAATGTATGAATAAATGCATGTATGCATGAAACAGAAGAAAGGGAAGGAAAATATTACCTTAGGGGGTGGTTCCGGTGGTGGTCTGATTGGGCCAAGCGTTGCTACCCAATCAAGATAATGTGGTAGTTCACGGGACCTACCTTTATAGACCTCTTTTCTATTTACATGTTTACAGTCCCCAGTATGAGTAGGATCATGGAATATCCTATCGTGAATCTTACTTCCTTTACATGACCAGTCCTGGAAAATCATCACAGAGTCATCATGGTCTATACCTATGTCCAACAAAAGAATGTGACTTGGTAGAATGTTGACTTGGACTTAAGAATGATAGGTTCAGGATCCAATACAAACTCGGGAAAATTGACGTGGGGTTCGAGAGTTAGTTTTGGTTCAAGCGTTGAGTCCAAGTCCAAGAATTGAAACTCAAGTCCACAATCATTTTCCCACAATAGAATGTGACTTACTATTGGTGATTCAAGTTCAAGAATGACAGGTGTGAGAATCAAAACTGACTCTAAAATATTACTTAGATCGGGTAACAGAACAGGAGTCAATATTGATTCGGGAATTTGAACTCGATCACAACAAATTTGAGAATCAAGGTCACATATCTCATTGAGTTCAATTTCATAAAAATGAGAACTTGCCAATTTGTCAATGGGACTTTCAAAAGTATGAAATTGGTCAAGTTCAATATGATGATCATCAAAAATGGGTGATTCAATTTCATGATCTATGGGTACGAGAATAAATGTTGGCTCAGAAAATTGATCCAAATTGGGTAAGAATACCAGAGTCAACATAGATTCGAAGATGGAAACTGAATCGCAAAGTTGGGGATCGGGTTCACATTCACAATCTAATTCAATCTCATTGAAATTAAAACTAGCCAATTTGTCCAAGGATTGGGATTGATCAAGTTCATATTGATGTGATGAAATTGAATTTTGATCAAGGTCTTCTAGACAGAATGATTCTTGGTTCCTATCAACTTGGTTGGTTAGTTCAAGAATGTTTGAAAGTCTAGAAATTTGATCATTCATTATATCTTGCAAACGATCCACTTTTTCTTCTAACCCATCGAATGGATCATTGGAGGACTGAAACATTGGTGGTGTGGTAAAAGAAGTATATGAAGATAATGGTTGAACAGGTGGTTGACAATATGGCTCAGGGGCGTTGTATCCCCATTGACTCTGTGAAGAGTAGTGATGATTATTCCAGTCTTGTTCATAGTATTGGGACTGGGGCATGTAATGTTCGGATAAGACCAATCTGGCACACTAGGTTGGTTAAAGTTATGATATGCCGGGTTGGTAATATCCGAAAAAGAGGTTGATGTGTAATATGGATTATTATTAAAATTGAAAAAATTGTTGTTATAAGCCATATCAAAAATAAAACACAAACAAAGAAAAAGAAAATAAACAAATAAGCAAACAAAAAAGAAAAAATTCTAACCTAAGTTAGGGTAGACCTATGACCTAGACGACTCCTAACTGGTTAGACTGTCCACGGGAGGTATAATGCAGACTTTGACCACAAGCTAATCAGCCAGGTCAGGGCAAGATGGTGGGAGGTTTTCCGTCCAAGACGTTCCTAAATTAAATAACCACCAATCTTCGAATTTTCGGCCCTTAATCTCCTTCCTAGACACTGATTTGGCAGGAGTCAACTTCCAACACCTTTCCCTCTTAGGATAATCTCCTAATTGAGTCCGAGATGTCCCTAGGGCCAACGTCTACTCATTTTTAGTTAGGCTTGGGTTAGTGAGTGAGGAGATTGTTTGTGGGCCAAGGAAGGGTGATGAAATCCCACCTTATCTTATTTATAGGACAAGCCCTTAAGTCAATTTAGTGCACGTGTAAAACAATAGACAAATATTCACTCAAAAGCAGTAAATCAGCTAAGGGTGCTTCCTAGTCTATATGCAATGCGAACGTACCTTGTCTCCAGCACTCTTCAACAGAAATTAAAAAAATTAAATAGACACGTGCCTATATGCAAGAGTCTAATTTTTTTTTATTTTTCAACAAATAGGATACTGTTAATTAATTAGCAGTGTGCAGGGTGATCACAGAGAAAAGTTAACAGAGCAGTAAACAAATCTTTCAATTTGCAGCAACCTGTAGAAAACAGAGTGAGTAGTGAACTATACAGGCCGCGAAAATGCGGCTATTGCCGTGCAAACGCGGCTCTGTAGTAGGCTCTGCTGCTCTGCCTTCGAGGGCAGAGGCACAGAGTTGCTATATGTCCTTTGCTGCTGTTAGTTTTCTTGTTCTCTGATCCTGCAAACAAAAAGAAAAATAAATTAATAATTATTTTTTTTTGTTTTAGAGAGAAACTTACCGTCCCTCCTCGGCAACGGCGCCAAAATTTTGATTGAGATTTTACCTGCACACAAAATATAGTATTTCAGATTTAAGAAAAGGATGTGCAAGGTACTCAATTCTACCGCTATAGCAAGTGGCTATGCGGGTCGTGATCCACAGGGAGGGACTAGCGATGAAAGCTTGTTTAGTAAGTTCTCTTTTATTGCTACAATTAATTTAAAGTCAAGTCAGAAAGAAAGTGGTAGATTAAGAAGATGGAGAAATAGAAGTGATATTTACAATGAAATTGAAGAAGTGTGAAAAAGATTGAGAATTTGGTGATTTACACTAAAAATAAAAGAAAGAAAACTAAAAACTAAAAAAAAACATACTTACCTCTTCGACCTGTTTACCTTTGATCCGTTGCAACGACTTACCTTTTCTTTGAAGGCATTCAAGCATGGCGTATAGGATCTTCCCCCTTCTCGATCTACTTACGAAAATAAAAGACAAACTATACTAGCAAGAGAAGGTTTGTTCATCACAATAGGCCATCAAGGGCACTTCAACGGCTAAGCAGTCTCGAAGCTATCAGATTCTCTTGGATTGCAAGACATCAGAGGGAAACAAAAATAAAACAAGAATAGAAGAAAAAAATAAACTTTGAGTTGATTCAATTAACAATGGAAGAAAAATTTTACTTACACCGATGTCACCTCAGTACAAGCTTGATCTCCTTCCTCCATGAAAGTATCCTCTCCTCTCAGTTACATAAAGAAAAAATAAAAATTACAAAAGGAATAAAAAAACCTAAGTTACAATCTAAAAGTTAGCCTAAGAAAAGTCCTAAATTTGTTTCTGTACTCGACTGGATGCCTTTCTCTGTTGCTCTGCAGGGGTATTTATAGGAGATGGAAGAAGTAGAGTCCCGGTACGACTCTCCCACAAAAACTGAACGTCAACCTCATCTAGGGAGCCGCGGAAATGCGACTTTGGCCGCGTTTCCGCGGCCAAAGTGTGGCTTCTGGCCACGCGCTTTCGCGCGTGGCCTCCTCTGGTCCGTCCATCTGGGTCTATCCTTTTAGATCTGGCATCCTGACTCTTTATTTTGAAAATTCGGGATAACTTGGGAAGCAAGTTACCCTAAATCCAAATCTCTTTAAAACGAAATTTATCTTTACACTCTCCTCCTTTTATCTTTATCCTTGTCCTGCAAGCATTTAGGGTTGAGTAGAAGTCTATCCCTTCCCTCTTCTTTTAGTAATTGCAACTTTTGCACTTGGTAATTGCAACTTTGACATTTGGTAATTACAACTTTTACTCTTGGGCTTGCACATGGGCTTTTTGGGCTTCAGGGCTTCATTTAGGCTTTATTCTTTATTTAAATAATTACTCAAGGCCTACACAATAAATAATAAAACATTAGTAACAGTGCATAATTATAGGAATAAATAGGAAAATATGATAGTATATGTAGTGATAAATATGCATGTTTTACTACCTAACATTGGGTTAATACTTATCTAAAGATATTTTTTGTGCTGGAATGGTAATTAGTTAAAGGTCTGAGAGTATTAATTCTTTTTTGACGGTTTGTGAATGCAAACACAAAACTAGTTGAGTTTTCCACCAACACAATAAAACTGTCGCTGTCTGTCATAGAGCTAAATCTCAAGAAGATTTCTGTATTTGAATTGTGTGCCTAATTGTACATCGAATCTATATGAGATACAAGTTTTGAAGTTTTATATCAGGAAGTGTTTTTAATTGTTTCAAAAAGAATGGGCAGCTGTAATGACACTTTTGTTTTAAAGAGTTGGAACATGAAGGCTCAAGAATAACTTATTTGGTCGGTGATTTTTTTAAACTAAAAGACAGTTGGGACAAGGTCATTTATGAGAATTGTGGTGAGCTTCATGTTTTTACAGTTCTGCCTTATTTGAAACCGAGGGAATTCTTTGTAGACATATTCTGTACATCTTACGGTGCAATCATGTTACATATATACTAGAATCTTATATATTTACAGAGATGGAGATTTGATGCCCTTATAAGGATGTTGTAATTGAACATGATTTGAAATCTTTTCCAAATCAAGGTATGCGAGGAACTGCTAGATTGTGGATACTTCGATCCAAATTTATGTAATTATCGAAACGGTGTCTGATTCAGATATTCATCTTTTTAAGTTGGATGGTTTGTTAGAAAGATTTGCTTTAGAAATCAGTAATGAGTTCAAGTCAAAGACATTAAATGATTAATCATCGCAGTCTAAATCTAATGTTGGTTCTACTTTTTCAGTTGTGATATTTAGAGACGATGAAGAATTAACAATACGTAATTCTCTTAGTCCTGTGGCTACAAATGGGAGGCCTAAAAGTGCATTCAGAATATAATCTAGATTTGAAAATTTTCTATCACAGAAGGAGGTGAAGCACCGTAAATGTGAAAAGTGTCAACATCTGGGCTATTACAAGACTAGCTGTCTATTATTGGTATGACAATTTTCTCTTATAACATTTGTATTTTAGTTTGCTGTTTCAAACATTTACATAATATTTTTTAATAAATTTTTGTATCACGCATGTTTTTTTCATTATCACATAAATTAAATTTTTATTTTTATTTGCAGAAGAAATAGTATCAAGTCGCAGCAACCAAGAATAAAGAAAGAGTTATTTTTTACATCTTCTGGCGCGGAATGAGACGAATGACGCAGTGTTGATGCAAAAAAGGATATCACTGAACTACGACCTGAGTCACAGTTCAATTAATACTATAAATATTTGTTATTCGCTGCTCCTGTTCTATAGGTTTTATTACATTAAGGCTTTTCATTTATATTACCATTTACTATGTTGTATTTTGTTAATTTGTTTGAATATAGTAAAACTTACTCTTTTTTTATGAGCACTGTGACATGATCGCATATACTTTTGTTTTTTTAGTTAACTTTTTTGAACTGCGACTATGGTCATTGTTTTTGAATTATATGAATATATTGTCATCACAGTGTTTTGGTCGTGACTGCAACCTTAGTCGCAGTTTTTATGATTTATTGTAGGAGATCCCATTTTATGTTGAACAAGAGCAGTTATATTCTTAATTATATGGACAACGACTACAATCGCAGTTTTTACTGATCAGATATTTTTAACTTAAGACAGCCTAATAGGATATATTTTCAATCATTCTTTTTTTAAACCTTTTTTTGACTATTGTATCAAGAACTTTTTGACTTATCATAAATTTTTGCAGCAATCTTGGTCGCAATCTATATTAAAAAATTGAGAAAATTTTCATCAACACAAAAAAATTGCGACCATAGTTAACTTCTCACATAAACCTTACAAGAAAGGGCATTCAAATTTAAGATAGAAGAAAAATTTATTTATTTAATGGATCTTAAAAATAAAGGCATTAAAATAACAGAATATTCTAGTCATCCTCATCATCACCATTATAATCATCTTCATCTTTTTTTATTCTGATTGATTTCTTCTTCCGTCTTACTTTCCTCCTCTTTTTCCTCCGCATCACCATCGATCTCCTCTTTGCTTTTCCCCTCTTCTCGAGGGTACTTCGGTTCATCCATAATTCTCAGAAAAGGTCGTCCGTATCGAGCTTTTTCTCTCACCCATATCGAGGAAACATATCCGAATAATACTCTCAAACATTATTAGCGGAATTACTACGTTCAGGGAAGAAGGAGAAGATATTTATAAATTTTTAAAATTTCGAACGTAAGTTTATAAATCTAATTGTGACGTTGTTTTTCTAAAAATGAGATATTTAATATATAATACATTCAGGAAGTTTAAAAGGTTGATTCTATCAAACGATGTGACTTTCAAAAACTATTATTTAGGTGACTGTTGTGTTTTCGAAAACTGGATAAAAATGGTAATAAGTTATTTAATTGAATCATTTATGGCGGGAGGACTTCAAAGCTAATATTCGTTGGGTTTATTAAAGTTTATTATGACATGAATTGCAAATTAACTTTTTTTTACGTTTTTATTTTAACAAAATAAAAACTTTACGGTATCTCTATTAAATTATTAGATTTCAATAAGACTGCGACCATGATCGCAATATCTTGATATATAGTTTTTTAATCAATGCGTACTGGGTCACATTCAAAACTGCGACTTGGTTTATTCAGTATAGCGACCAAGGTCGCAACACCAATACAATATAAAATATAATGAATTTTGTGAATTATATCACACTCTCAAATTATTTTTATTAAATGCGATCATGATTGCAGTGCTAACTGAAATAATTTTTTTAAAAATTACACTGTATACTGTAGGTTGTATCGTAATTAGAGACTGCGACCGTGGTCGCGGTACTTAAATAAGATCAATTTGTTACAATGTATGTGTATTGCGACCTGTGTTGCAATTTTGATAATCCTTGCAGTCGGCTGATTTAGTAAATGCGACTTTGGTCGCAGTCTTTATTACATTTAGAAAGTAAAAATAATGACTATGGTAGCAGTCTATAATACGTGCAAAAATGTACAAAAAATTGTTGAAGCTGACCAACATATATGCATTATAAATAGTATATTAAGAAAATTCACATTTAATATTCTATATCTGTTAAGCAATAAAACTCAGAAAATAATCTTTTTATATACAATAATAATATAAAAAAATATTACATATCAATTTTCAAATATCATTCTTTTAATTTTTTTTGTTTCTTCATTTTAACTTTTTGCCTTGTCTGCGAGTAGCATGTATGCAAGTTTGCCTCTCAGCTTCTGCATAGTCGTACCGTTACAACATCAACTGCTGAAGGACTTTCAAATGCTATACTTTTAATGTATTTGCATACATATACAACGCAATTAACATTAAAAATATACGGAAAATGTATATTGAGATTAAATTTTTTAACTATAAATAAGAAATTAATTTATATAAACCTTATAAATTAAATACTTTTTAACTATTGGGGACATTTTATATACTTCATATAAGTTTTCTTCATCTTTTTAAATCTTTTTCAAAAATTTGTAACATTCTTTATGTTTATATTTAAAAAAGAAATAAATAACATCCAGTTTTAATGTTATTTAATTCAAAGTTAATGAAATATAAGATCAAGTTTCACTTACTATTGTTCTAGCATCTGTCTGGTACAGTTTTAAGATGTTACTTGATTTATCTACAGGAACCAAAAATTTATAAAAAAATCAGTCTTGTGTTTGGCAATCGAAAACCAACAGGGTCCAATGAAATCAACATCATCAGCATTGTGTTTATGATTGATCTGGAAGAAAATATAATGTGTATCACTAGTCCAGTCTTTTAGTTTATTCTTGATGAAATATTTTTACAGATCTCTATTGTTAGATACAACACTGTACTGTCAAAATTAGACCATACAAACATTAAAAGATAAAAAATAAAATACATTATTAATATCTGAACTTATACAAATACAATGTCATTGAAGTAATAATGTAATGCGACCAAGATTGCACTCATCTTATACAGGATGAATAATAATAACTGTGAAAAAGGTCACAGTCTTCTATACAAGATGAATAATAACTGCGAGCTGGGTCGCAGTCATCTAATTTCGGATGAATAATAATAACTGCGACCAAGGTCGCAGTATGTTATTCAAGATGATTATTAACTGCGACCAATGTCTAAGTCATCTTATTCAGGATAAATAATAATAACTGTGACAAATGCCACAGTATCTCATTTAAGGTTACAATTTACATATTATACTATTTTGTAAAAGAAAGAAAATTAAAGAATGAAAGATAGGATTACCCAATTTCACTGAGAAAGAAAAAGCTTTTCAATCCACCTCTATTCTCAAGATGCTTTATGTAAACTTAATAACATTTGATTATAAATTTTTGTTGAACAGTAGATTCTCTATGTCATTTCTAGCAACATGTATTGTATTATCAAGATCCTGATATGCAATAGTATTACAAAAATATAATTATTTTAAAAGTTAATACTATGAATTAATTCTTGATGAATTTAGAATTTGATAATTATATATAAACTGCGATCTTGGCCTCAGTTATATCAATTTCAATATTTCTTCAGAAGTTAGAAGGAAAATTTAAAAAAAAGAAAAAATTAACTTACTCAGAGGTGGTTTTGTTCAAAATTTTTTTTATGAGTGCTTGTTTTTGAAGCTGCAGGCTTGTATAAATAAAACTTTGATTTAGATTCCTGTTTTTGGACTGATTGTCACCTTTCTTTGCTGTGTCGAAGTCAGCGTCATAGATTTATGCCTCAGCCTATGAAATAGTCTCCATAACTTATATAATTGTCTCCTGAATTGTTTTTTTTTTTTTTGGTAAACAAAATCAGAGCCATCATGATCTCTCTCTTTACGCTTGCCTACTTTGACTCCCCTCTGTATAGATCTTTTGGAGACATCCACATTTTTTCCTTTAAATGCTTCATTTTCACCCAAAAGAGAGTATGTTGTTTACTGTTATCCTCTGAAGTTTTGTCTTTCTGGATATCAAGTATTCGTTGAGTTAAGTTTAGAGTAAAACTTGAAAAATCAGGTCCTGTTATACTTATCTCACATTTTTCATTCTTGATATCCTCCTTTTCTTTCCTTTTTTTCTTTTTTTCTCCTTCTCCTGCTGCTCTTTCTCCTTCTTACTCCTCCTCCTTCCTCTTCTCATCCTCCTCTTCCTTTCTCTTCTTCTCTTTCTTATCCTGTTACATCCTCCTCTTCCTTTCTTCTCTTCTCCTTCTCCATCTTCTTCTTTCTCTTCTCTATCTTCTCTTCCTTTCTCCTTTTCCCTTTTTCTTGCTCCGCCTTCTCTTTCTTCCTCCTTTCACCTCCTCCTTCACAACATTGACTGCTCTCAATGCTCTTCTTCCTCCTTCTTCACTTTCATCTTTTCTTTTTGTTTCCTTAATTTTTTTTCCTCTTTTCTCTCTTCTTAACTTCTTTATTTGTTCTTTTTTTTTGCTTTCTCATCTTTCATTTTTTCAATTTTTCTTTCTATCTCATAAAATCGGCTCTTCAGATAAATATTTTCATTTCTCAGAATATCTAGTTCATCAGATTTTTGGTCCGAGAATCTGGCAAATAACTTGCAATAGTTGGTTCTTTCATACTCTCCTCAACTATTTTCACAGGTTCTTGTTCCTCCGGGATATCAGTTTCAATATTTCCATCGTGCTTCTTCTCTTCTTCTTCTTCAGCAGCAAGGCCTATCATAATTTTTCATCATTGAAAATATTGATCATTCGATTTAAAACCTGAAAGTCATATAAAATATATATCGATATATAACCAATCTTTCAGTACTGCGACTAAAGTCACAACAAAAAAAATATAAAAGTTATCCTTTTCATCAAGACTGTGTTTTCCATTGATTTGCAAAGGGGAAAACTTACTAAAAAAGGTCGAGGAGCTAAATTACAAGTATTCTAAAAAGATTACAAGTAAATCTCCTCTGAGATTCTGGAGAAGTGTGCCGATAGGAGTCTGATTAGCGCGCGACCACTTTGTCCCTTTGACGATGCGATCGATGAGATTCTCTTCTCGCCTGGTTCGGGGAATCGGAGAATAGAGGTTGGTAGAACCCTCTTGTTACTTCTCAAACCTTCTTCGCTTAGGAATTCCTTCTCGCCTGGTTCCGGAGATTCCTTGAGAAGAAGGTATTAGGGTATCAGCACCCTGATTAGAGAAGCAGTTCTCTAAAGTCTCTGAATTATTGGAAGCAAGAGAATAGATCTCTGTTTAGCCTCTCTCTCTGTGCGCGCGGTGCGTCCTCTCGAGGTCCTTTTTCCTTGTGCCCCTGGTGGGCTATTTATAGGGAGAGCAAGGGTATAATTGTCCCTTGAAAATATGAAAACAGATTGAATCAAATCTGTTCAAATCTGGAAAGTAGCCTTGCTGCGAGGCTAGGATCAGCTTCTGCGAAGCTAGAAGTAGCAGGTAGATCGGTCTCCTGATTCGTTTTCGATCCTTTCCATACAATTAGAAGATCTCCCTTGATCCTCTTACTCGTTTTTAGGAGAGTCAAGAGATTATGGCAATCAACTGCCAAATTTGATCTCAGATTTGATCTTGATTGGATTTAATTTTGATCTGAATAGATTTGATCTCATCTGGAGATTTAATTGGTCAAAGGTTGACCAAGACGGACCCGCAGCAGAGCTGCCCGCGTCGAGCTCGCAGCGGAGCTGGAAGGCGCAGCTGGCGAAGTCAGAAGAAAGCTCTTCAGCGGAGCTAGATAACATCTGTGGCGAAGCTATTGAACATCCTTCTGCGCGGCTGCGTGTGGCTGAGTCATTTCAGGCGAAGCTGTAAGTTAGCTTCCTGACGGAGCTGTGAATGGCTTCAAGGCGAACTTGGATGATCTTACCCCTCAGGCGAGGCTATCCCCTTGGGCTCATGTGGTGCTAAGTGCTAGTATCTTAGACCTGCTGAGGTCTGTTTAGAGACAATCCGGGCTCACTGTTTGCTTCACTGGATCAGTAGAGTCCAAGTTGTTTCTTTGTCCCTCGGAGATGGGTGAAAACTGGTCGTCAGCTTATCTGTCACTTGTCTTTTGTAAATGTCAACAAGTACAGAACTGGTCGTCAGCTTGTCTGTCACTTGTCTTTTGTAAATGTCAACAAGTACAGAACTGGTCGTCAGCTTGTCTGTCACTTGTCTTTTGTAAATGTCAACAAGTTTAGACATTGTTCAGGCCGGTCAGCTTGTCTGTCACTTGTCTTTTGTAAATGTCAACAAGTTTAGACATTGTTCAGGCCAGTCAGAATCTTGTCTTTTTAAAGTGTCAACAAGACCCCCTTCAAAGTTTTCAAAAGTCTGCAATGGCTCAGACTTCGAAACACTTTGAATTGCTTTGATTGATGGTATGTGAAGTACGAACGTCGCCATGGTGGTTGAGTTCAGCTTCGCTTTCGATAAATTTGTCGAAGAATCGTGTAGCTTCGCGACTCTGGGTAGCTTCGCTTCTGGGTAGCTTCGCATCCGAGCCTCCCGAAGTAGATTCGCTTCGAATTGGTCTTGGAACGTCGTTCCTTTCCCGAAGCCAACTGCCTTTTGGTCAGTTACAAGAAGGATTGCTCTTTTTTCGAGGTTAGAATAACCTCTCTTACATTAATCGAGGGAGATCATTCCTCCCTTGCGCGTTTCCGAGGGAAACCGTTCTCTTTCTCAAGGCTCAATAAATGCACATTAACGAGGGAGATCATTCCTCCCTTGCGCGTTTTCGAGGGAAATCGTTCCCTTTTTCAAGGCTCAATAAATGCCTTAAACCACTCGCGCTTCTATGCTTGAAGCCGTAGCGGTGCGCTCAGGCCATGAAGCCTATAAATAGGACACCTAAAGTCCTCTGCAGAGAAGCAGTCTGTTCATGACTTCTCTTGGTTGTCTAGAGAGAGATACTCAGATCTCTGAACTAGTGGGGGTGCCCACTCTGGTCATTTACTGGCCAAGAACTGGTGAGTCTCTGTCATTCAGAGACTTTACCAATGAACTGATACTTTAGGGAGTTTATCTCCCTTGATTTGGCTTCAACAGCTGCCTCAGGGATTGATTTCCCTTGTTCTTCATTTTGTATCTGACTGATCTGCAGAGAAGGGGTTCAGCCCTATTTCCCAGCTTTCCAGCGAAGCTATCTTTTGAATTAAAGAAAGATCATTGCATGCTTGCTAAGTTCACCATTTAGCCAAGAATTGGGACTTAGTCTCTTCAAGGTCGAGCCAGTCTTGCCATATAGGTGGGGCTAAGACTGCGTCCCTCAGGATCAGTCTGGCTTAGCCATATAGGCGAGGCTAGGACTTGGCTTTTGCTGAGCTAGCCCATTATCATTGTGCAAGCGAGGCTATCCTCTGCTTAACTGAATCTGAAACCCATTCTGCAACTGAATCGGATATAAATTGCTTTGCCCTAAAGAATTTGACTTAGCATTTCACTTTTGCAGTTTTTCTTTTGCTTAACTGCTAACATGTTTCCAGTTTGCATTGCAGTGAGCTATGTTCGCCAGCCTTTCGATCTGATGAAAGAGATTAGAGACTTATCTCTTGCTTTTCCAGTTGAAACTTTAATCCTAAGCAGGAGGAACAAACTGGGACAGCTGATGGGTGTTCCCAGAAGAGGTTGGCAGTCGCTTATCCGAGATGATCTACTTCGAGGCGAGGCTGGTAGCCGCTTATCCGAGATGATCCACTTCGGGAAAGCGGACGTCACCTGTAAGGTCTCGGATCCTTCCATTGCCAATTTTCATCAAAGAAGTTCCAGCCTTCTGATGGCAACCAGTCCTTTGCCAATTTTGATCAAAGAAGATCCAGCTTGTTGATGGCAAAATCTACCATTATGCGAAGGATTACGGCCTTGTGCAGGAGGAAGGCCTTTCGTGTTCAGTTGGTTTGGCTTGGAAGTAGATAGGACCACTTGTATACCTTTGGAGCAAATGATTCTATTGTACGAAACACAATCTTGATGTAGTAGTATCAATGTACCTTCCCTTTTAAATCAATAAAGGTTCAGTTTCTGCTTATCTGCTTTTGCTTCTCCTTCACTTGAATTGGTCCGGCGGAGCTAGACTTCACGCGAAGTTAAAGACAGAATCCTTTCTTAATCAGGAACGCGCTTCCAGCGAAACTAACATGAAGTTTCCGCGAAGTTCGGACTGTGCTTTTAGTGGAGCTAAGACATGCTTTTCGGCGAAGTTATCGATACGTCGCGCTAAGTCAACACTTGACTCGTGGCGGAGTTAGCCCTTAGTGGGGCTGAATCAGCGCTTCTTGGGAAGGCGCTTTAGGCGCCGTTTCAAATTAATTTGAAACGACAGCCTGTGCTCTTTTCGAGGCGTCGTTTTAGGCGATCATCAGCCTATAAAGCCTGATCGGGCTGAGAAAGAGGGTCATCACTTCTCTTTGAAATTTCCATAGTACTTGACTCTTTTCTTCTTCTTTCTTCTTTACTTGAGAATCCAAGAACCTCCTCTGTTCTTCAATGGCTCCCAAGAGACGAGCAGGAAAAGAGGTCGCAACCTCTATGACGGAGGGTCCTTCTCCTCCTCCGGTCATCGAACGACCGATCGCCGGTAGGGATCTTTCCCTTTGATCAGAGATTTTCATCTCTCTCTTAAAGCCAATTTCTGGCTATCTTTAGATGAATCCAGAACGATCAATCATGATCTTGTGATTTTAGGGAGTTCAATTCCCTGAATTTCCCTTGATTTCTTGATTAGGAATATTAGAACCGAAGGGTCTCTTCTTTAAGCTTCCAGGCGAAACTATCCCTTAGGCGGTTCACATCCTGTTGAATGACAGGATGCGAAGCTAGGCTTTGGAGTGTAACCGGAAAGGACCTAAATGCCCTTAAAATAATCTTAAGGCAATAATACCCTTCTGACGAAGTTAGCCTCTGGGGCTTTGTCGCTTTCTGTTGTTCGAGGCTAAGATTCCAGAGCGAAGCTAACACTTTGACATTTTCCTGCATCCTGGCTTCATGTGGAGTGCGGAGTTACACTGCAGCTGCGAAGCTAAGCTTCGGGGCGAAGCTATCATTAGGCCAGCTTCGCTCGGAGAGCGAGGCTATGCCTTAACAAAAATTGCATTCTTGTTTTAGCCTTTGTTTGGCTGATGAACTAATCATAGTCTTTCTTTGTTCTTGCAGTGCACTATACTCCTGGTCCTTTGAATAGTCTCTTTGGCACAGTCAGGGGGCTAGATGGCAAGGTCAGCCTGCAATTTCAAGGGCAAGCTTCGCTGTTCAGCGAGCGAAGCTCTCCTGCTCGTGATACACTTATTTATGGTGGGGATCAACGCACCATTAGGAGCATCTTAACTACTGCTCCCCTTGAAGATTCTGACCGACGAAACTATCGGAAGCCCGGCTTCATGTTTAGAGATACAACACCAGACCATGATCGCCAGCTGCTAGCCGGAGAGTGGCAGTGGATTTTCCAATTAGATGGCGAGAAGTTCTATCTCCCGTCTAGCAAGCGACATTTTCCCTTACCCTTCTTTCAATGCGTGACGAGGGCTCGGAAGATGCAGTGGCAAGTGAGTCGGACTACTGAATCTGTTCATGTAGGGAAGTTGATAATTCCCTCACCCGGTTACACAAGAGCGGGGCCTCCTCGTTGCATAATGGGTCTCCACCCTGGGAATGTACTCCCAAACATCCCAGTGAGAGAAAATCCTTCGGTGGCACAGACCTTTGGGAATCAATTCTTTAAGGTTCGTGGCAACTATCCAGCCACTGATTTCAGGACTCCAGGGTGGATTCACCCTCCGAAGGCATGGTGAAGGGATTTGACTCTATATGTCCTTGCTCATTTTGAGGAGGATCTGGAGAGGCTGAATCTTTATGAGGCAGTCAGGGCGACCTGCTATGGCATTCAGATGAGCGTAACGAACTTCTACGCCATCTTTGAGTTATACTGCCCAGCTACAGGGACCTTCTTTACCCCTGTTGGCGAATTGGGTATGGCTCTGCATGAGATGTGGGAAGTCTCTAGTCTGTCCTTGGGATATCTCCCATACGAAGAATACTTCCCGTGCGAGGCGGAATTGGCACTTCTGGAGAAGCAGGAGCCCGCCTTATTTGAGACCTACCGAGAGTTGATGTGCCATTTGTATATTTGCTCCTGTATTCATGGGAGCCATAAGGGAGCTTCATGCAGTTTGAAGAGCTGGGGAAACTATTTATTCCCTGACATAGAAAATACTCCTGAAGCGGCTCATTGTAGAGTTGCTGATGAAGACATCTTTCGTCGGATGCAAAAGCATTCTCAGGGGATCTAATTTTGGAAGAAGATGACGGCCCCTATGAGAAAGGCGATATTCTTCAGAGTTTCCACCATCAGGCTCGTCGGCCGACGTCCCGGAAGGCACTTCTGGCTGGTTTCTTGACGGTCTGGTTGAAAAGATGCGTGGTGCCATCTTCATCGGGCGATGTCATTCATCCGACTATCTTGTTGCCCGCCATTCGTCTAGTCCATGATCGTTCTCTGGACTTCTTCCAGCCATGGTGTGCTGTATTCAGAGAGGCCTTCGCGCATTGACGGAGGCTTTCTATAGGCCACCAACGACGAAGCGGGAAAAGGGGACTATTTTGCCTTGCGACGGGCCAAATCCCAGAATAGGGCTGCCATATACTTATCAATGGCATGGTTCGCCCTTCACTGTCCTTCCATGATCGAAGCCGGAGAGGACCCCCCAGAAGGTGTTCGAACGGCGCTTCTCCGTCGATTCGAGGGATGTTCATGGTTGAAGACTTACGTGGCTGCGGTCCGTAAGCTACTATGCCGCCATGACGTCTATAGCCTTTTCCGCTGCTTCCACTATATTTGGGATGCGGGCTATGGTGAAGAATTCAAAGACGTGGGAGAAGGGCAGACGTCATTGAGCCGGTGAATTTTGAGTGGCTGGTCAGCATTCGGCCCTCACATTTGTTGTACAGAAGCGGGGATACCTGCTACCTGTAGCCTTATGTTCCAAGCCGGTTTGCCCGTCAGTTTAGGTATGACCAACTGTACGTGGGCAATCCAAACAGCAATCTGACTTTCATGGGGAGCCTCATCGATGGAGCTCGTGCCTGGCGGTTCTTCATTGCTGGCTGTACCGAGGCGCGGCTGTGCATGCCGCTAAGGACTCCGAACCTTCTGATGACCCTGGGATTCTGCCAATGGTATACAACCTCAAACTCCACACCCACTGAATTTTTTGTTAATTCTTCTGATGTGAAGTTAATTTCTCAGCGGCTGAAGCGGAAGGTCTCTGAGAAAAACGAGGGTAAAAGGGTTCGCGTCCCAGGCATCGGGGAGTTCATTGCCGTTGATGACAACGAAGCCTCAGATGCAGGAAGTTCTCGCTTCGAAGCGGAAGCAGGTGCTGAGGCTCCAGCAGCTGCTTCTGGCGTGGTGGGGACTGATTGGTCGCTAAGGTTGCATATTTAATATCATATGTCCATACTTATTATAGAATAAAAGCCTGCATTGTCCTAATTGATTGCTTTATTTATTTGCAGGCCCATTCTTAAAGGAGATGAACAGAAATGAGCCCAAAGCCCACCAAAATTCTGAATTAAATCAGAATTAATTCGCACCAAGTAAATCAGGGCAAAATCAAGAGGTGGAAAACTGGTTGAGAAGAATCCTCTCAGAATCGATCGATTAAAGCCAAGAATCTAAGGCCATTTCGTCAGAATCCGGGACTCAAACTGACAAACCAACTCCAGATAAAGTCAGAGGGCGAAACCAAGCTGACCCACCAATAGGGTGTGGCCACCTGGCCACACCCTGGCCGCAAAAACGTGGCAAAAGCCGCGTTTCTGCGGCAATCTTGGGGAGTTAGGGGGAGCGTTTGCTCCCCCGATCTGCCCGGGATCCTCCTTACTGGGTTTATGCCTATAAAAGGCCAGTATCTGTGCTGAAAAGTGGATGCCAATGCGGAGATAGGTTTAGACTAGTTTTCCATTTTGTAGTTTAGGTTTTTCTTTTTATGTAACTTGTATGTAGCTTAGGTTAGATGATGATTCGTGTAAGTAAGAGAGAGAGGCATATGTTGAGAGTGACACCGATGTACCCTCCTCCTTTCTTCCATAGTTTCAAGCAATAAAGGTAACAATTGTTTATGTTCTTCTTTACTTTCATTTTCTTTTGTTTTCGTTTTCCTCTTCTACTTTACCTCGTTTGTTTTTGTTGAGTTTACAAGTGAATTCCAAAGCACAAGTACACCGATGTTATGAGAGTTCCAACGATAGTTCATGAAGACGTTCTCCTCCTCAAAACGTATCACTTCATACTTGTACTAGACTTGATGATATAATGCGAACAGGGACTGAGCTCGAGCTTATGATCTATGCGTTGAACGCCTCCAAAGTAAAGGTAGAACAAGCAAAGGTTTCCAAGTAAGTCATAAATCAATCTAGGTAAGTATTCTTCACTCTTCTTTCTTTCTTTTCTTTTATTTCTTAGTTTAGATCACCAAACCACCTCTTCCAAATCATTCTCTTTCGACTCACTTGTACATAATCGCTTTCTTTCGCCGTTTTCTGATTTTTTTCACCTTCTTCATCTCTCACTTTCTTCTTAACTTTAACTATTACTTTTTTCTTTTTGTTAACTTAAAAACAGAGAAGAACTATCGTTTTGTTTTCTTAACGATTTCAATACAAGAACGTAAACGCTTCTATCGCAAAACCCTCCTTGTGGATCACGACCCGCATAGCCACTTGCTATAGCGGAAGAATTGAGCACTTGCACATCTTCTTTCTTAAGTTCTATAATTCAGTATTTTGTGTGCAGGTTTAGCCTCAATCAAATTTTGGCGCCGTTGCCGGGGAGGGTAACGTTTTTATTGAAATCTGATTTTTTCTGAAAATTTTTTAGAACTAAACGAATTTTCTTCTCTGTTGCAGGTTAAGGGCAAGCAAAGCAGGAAATTAAAGTTGCAGTAACATATAAGTGGCCTTGGGCCTCTGCTCTAGAAAGCAGAGACCAAGTGCCCTCTGCTTTGCTGCGGATCCGCGGCCAACGCCGCGAAAACGTGGCAAAAAGGAGTGGACTACTAACGTTCTTTTTGCAGGGCTGCTTGCTTTGCAAATTGTAGTTTTCTGCAACTTTACTTTTTCTTATATGCCATCACATAAGCCTGCTAATAATCAATAGTAAAACATTTGTTGAAAAGATAAAAAAATTGATTAGACGTTTGCATTTTAGGCACGTGTCTTTTCAATTCATTTATTTTTACTGTTGAAGAGTGCTGGAGCAAGGTACGTATGCATTGCATGTAGAATAGGATTCATCTCTTGGTTGATTTATATCGCTTTGAGTGAATCTTATTTATCTTGTACACTTGCGCAAATTGATTTTAAGGGCACCACCCATTAACAAGATAAAGTGGGGATTTAATCACCCTTCCTTAACCCAAAATCAGATTCCAAGCACTCACTAACCCAAGCCTAACTTAAAATGAGTAGACGTTGGCCCTAGGGACATCTCGGACTCAATTAGGAGATTATCCTAAGGGGAAAGATGTTGGAACTTGACTCCTGCCAAATCAGTGTCTAGGAAAGGGATTGAGGGCCGAAAGCCCGAAGATTGGTGGTTATTTAATTAAGGAACGTCTTTGACGGAAAACCTCCCACCAACCTTGCCCTGACCTGGCTGATTAGCTTGTGGTCAAAGTCTGCATTGGACCTCCTGTGGACAGTCTAACCAGTTAGGAGTCGTCTAGGTCATAGGTCTACCCTAACTTAGGTTAGAATCTTTTTCTTTTTCTTTGTTTTTTATTTGTTTGTTGTTCTTTCTTTTTGTTTATATTCCATTGTGTGATATGGTCTATAATAACAATTTTTTTCAACTTCAATAATAATCCATATTACACATCAAACTCTTTTTCGGATATTACCAACCCGACATATCATGACTTTAACCAACCTAGTGTGCCGGATTGGTCTTATCCGAATCAATATAACCCATGTCCCCCATCGTATGACTATAATTTTCATAACGATTTCAACTCTTCATAGAGTCAGTGGGGATTCACCTCCCCGAGCATAATTATCAACCAACTTGTCCTCCTTCTCCACCTAGTCCACAATATTTTCAAGATTCATACTCAGTTCCACCCGTCCAAAATAGGAAACCATCAATTTTGGAAATGAGTATGCGTGAGTCCAAACACAAATCCCAAACTATGATGGACTCACAATTTCACTACCACTTCCAAGACAACTCTTCATCTTTTCATCAAAACAATGAACCTATCAACTATGAAAAGATGCATGAAGCCATGACTCAGGCTCAAAACACTCGTAATCGTGACATACATATGATGGTCGAATCTCTACATTCTCACTGTTGGACCAGTTCTGATGTCACTAATCATTCTGTTAGAGCCGAAGAGTCCTGTAGTTTTGGAAATCAAGATTCTATTTCAGAATAACCATTTGAACTTGCCCAAACTCCAAATTTTGAAAAAGATATTAACAGTTTGGCAAGTTATTCCTTTCCTGAAATAGAACTTGAGAATGAATATGATCTTGAACCCCAACTTAGTGATTCAATTCTTCTTCCTGATTCAATAATGACTCCTGTATCTTCACTGACTTCAATCTTTTCCCGAGTCAACATTGGATCCTGTACCTATTCATAATGAAATTGAATCACCCATCTTTGAGGATCATATTAAACTTGACCAATTATACACTTTTGAAGATCCTATTGACAAATTGGCAAGTTCTCATTTTTATGATATTGAACTCAATGAGATATGTAACCTAGATTCTCAAATCTGTAATCCAGTTCACCTTTCTGAATCAATATTGACTCCTGTTTTGTTACCAAACTTGAGTAATATTTTAGAGTCAGTTTTGATTCCCCCACCTATCATTCTTGAACTTGAATCACCAATATTAAGTCACATCCCATGTTAAAAAATACATGTGGACTTGAGTTTCAACTTCTTGACTTGGACCCGCTTCTTGAACCAATCTCGACTCCTGAACCTTTACTTGACTTAAGTCACTTTCCTGAGTTAGTATTAGTTCCTGTACTTCCTGAGTCCAAGTCAATCATTCTATCTTTTTCATACTCCATTCTGGGACGAGGTGGTTGACAAATTTGACTCCGAAATTAGTTATGGAATTTGGAAATTAGATGGGGTTAAATTTTTAATAAAAATTCTTCATGGATTTATCTTTTTAATGGGTTATATTAAAGATATTTCTGGTGGTTTCCTCCGAGACCCAAGAAAAGTTGATTGGGCCACGTTTCGTGGACCAATCAGACCACCACCGGAACCACCACCTTAAGGTAACCTTTTCCTTCTCTTTCTTCTTTTTCATGAATCTATGCATTAATTCATACATTGAGGACAATGCATGAGATAGGTGTGGGGGAGGGTCTAACATAACTTTTCTTTTTCTTTAAAATAAAAAAAAATTAACATTTTTCTTTACTTTTAAAAACTTTTTGAAAAATAGAAACAATATTTGACTTATTTTTGTAAGAAATTAAGTTAATTTTAAGGAATAGGAAAATCCAAATTAGAATTTCTTATACTTGGTCAAAATAAGATTATTTGTTTGATTTTTAGAGTTAGGAAGATAATTTGTCAAAGTAATTTGGTCTTGATCTTTACCTTGATGAAATATGCACACTTCATACACTTACACACTTAGGGTTCAAAAACAAAGATTCTTATGCCTTATAAAAAATATATATAAAAAAAACAAAAAAAACAAATCTAATTATTGATTAGCTAGGTGTTTTGGCCTAAGCAAACCTTAGTATTTATGCGAAAGATGATTAGATAAGTTTGAAAGAATATATATATATATATATATATATATATATATATATTATATATATATATATATATATATATATATATATATATATATATATATATATAGACTTGTATCCTTTCAAAAGGATTTGATCCCGGATCCTTCCCACTCAAAATCAACCCTCCAACATTCGAATACAAGATCCACTCCGTTGAAGTTGATCTATACTATTTCAAGTATCTATAAACCAAAATCAAGTGTTTTAAATACTTTTTGCCCATCCATCAAGCGACGCAAATGGACGGCCGAAAGTAGTGAGTTGGTTAGATTTATGTCTTTAGACATACAAATTCTCGATCTGGCCATTTCATTATGATCTAAACATTTAAAAACCCCTATAAACTAATTTTTGTTAGATTTCAAATGTTCTACACAGTTAAACTAACCAACTCACTATTTAGGCCGTCCGTTTTTCCCCTACTTGATGGATGGGCAAAAAGTATTTAAAATACTTGATTTTTGGTTTATAGATACTTGAAATAGTATAGATCAACTTCAACGGAGTGGATCTTGTATTCGAATGTTGGAGGGATGAATTTGAGTGGGAAGGATTCGGGATCAAATCCTTTTGAAAGGATATATATATATATATATATATATATATATATATATATAATATATATATATATATATATATATATATATATATATATATATATATAACCCTCTGATTAAGCTGGGTATTTGTGCCTAATAAAGCATAAGTATTCACGCCTAAAAGGGGTCCATATAATAAAACCCTTAGTTTTGTGGCCTTGTTTGCTCGAGTCCTTAAGTCCTTGGGGTGTTTTCTCACCCGGTGCCCTAAGACTGTTTGGTTTGGGAGTCATCGATTAAAGGCTCGTTACATGGGCAGATTAGAAAGCCTAATAAAACTAAGGAATAATACCACAAAAAAATATATATATATAAATAAATAAGGCATAAGAGTTAGAGTTAATGAACCCTTAGTCAAAATTTTCACAGTCACAAGTGCATATGACTTAGGGTAAAGTAATAGATTAGATGAGAAGCACAATTTGACTCCTTACTCAAATTGATAACAAATTTTTGAATAGAGACTAAGTTTAGGAATGAAAAATTCAGTTTTCCTATAACTTATAGATTGCTTAGATCTTACAATTATATTTCAAATATTTTTCTCTTTCAAAATGCTTTTCGAAAATACTAACTCTTTATTTCTCTTTCTTTATGGATTTTGTGGGTGTAATCCGCTGAAAACCCTCACGAGACAAAACTCGTCCTCTAGGGGAAACCTAGAGGTTTAACGGCTTGTTGCACATGCTCAGTGCAATCGCGCGACCTGCGAAAGTGGTCTAATAATCCTTAGTATAGCTTAGTTGTTTTGCTCGAGAACGAGCAAAAGATAGGTATGGGGGTGTGATTGGTCGCTAATGTTGCATATTTAATATCATATGTCCATACTTATTATAAAATAAAAGCCTGCATTGTCCTAATTAATTGCTTAATTTATTTGCAGGCCCATTCTTAAAGGAGATGAACAGAAATGAGCCCAAAGCCCACCAAAATTCTGAATTAAATCAGAATTAATTCGCACCAAGTAAATCAGGGCAAAATCAAGAGGTGAAAATCGGTTGAGAAGAATCCTCTCAGAATCGATCGGTTAAAGCCAAGAATCCAAGGCCATTTTGTCAGAATCCGGGACTCAAACTGACAAACCAACTCCAGATAAAGTCAGAGGGCGAAACCAAGCTGACCCACCAACAGGGTGTGGCCACCTGGCCACACCCTGGCCGCGAAAATGCGGCAAAAGCCGCATTTCCGCGGCAATCTTGGGGAGTTAGGGGGAGCGTTTGCTCCCCCGATCTCCCCGGGATCCTCCTTACTGGGTTTATACCTATAAAAGGCCAGTATCTGCGCTGAAAAGTGGACGCCAATGCAGAGATAAGTTTAGACTAGTTTTCCATTTTATAGTTTAGGTTTTTCTTTTTATGTAACTTGTATGTAGCTTAGGTTAGATGATGATTCATGTAAGTAAGAGAGAGAGGCATATGTTGAGAGTGACACCGATGTACCCTCCTCCTTTCTTCCATAGTTTCAAGCAATAAAGGTAACAATTGTTTATGTTCTTCTTTACTTTCATTTTCTTTTGTTTTCGTTTTCCTCTTCTACTTTACCTCGTTTGTTTTTGTTGAGTTTACAAGTGAATTCCAAAGCACAAGTACACCGATGTTATGAGAGTGCCAACGATAGTTCATGAAGACATTCTCCTCCTCAAAACGTATCACTTCATGCTTGTGCTAGACTTGATGATATAATGCAAACAGGGACTGAGCTCGAGCTTATGATCTATGCGTTGAACGCCTCCAAAGCAAAGGTTTCCAAGTAAGTCATAAATCAATCTAGGTAAGTATTCTTCACTCTTCTTTCTTTCTTTTCTTTTATTTCTTAGTTTAGATCACCAACCACCTCTTCCAAATCATTCTCTTTCGATTCACTTGTACATAATCGCTTTCATTCGTCGTTTTCTGATTTTTTCCACCTTCTTCATCTCTCACTTTCTTCTTAACTTTAACTATTACTTCTTTTTCTTTTTGTTAACTTAAAAACAGAGAAGAACTATCATTTTGTTTTCTTAATGATTTCAATACAAGAACGTAAACGCTTCTATCGTAAAACCCTCCTTGTGGATCACGACCCGCATAGCCACTTACTATAGCGGAAGAATTGAGCACTTGCACATCTTCTTTCTTAAGTTCTATAATTCAGTATTTTGTGTGCAGGTTTAGCCTCAATCAGGGACAGCCCCCGTAGAACATGCCGATGTTGAAGAAGTGGAGGAAGAAGATCCCGACGTCCACTTTAAACGAAAGCGGGAGGGTGGACTCGTAGGAAGAGGGTAGTGAAGAAGCCTCATCGCTACGCTCCTACAGTTGTTGCAGAGGGCGAGTTACCTGCAGTGGCTCCTCCTCCTGCCCCATTAGCAACTAAATCATCGGTTCCTAAACCGACTACTGGTAAAGCCGCTCCGGACCCGGGTAAGATCAGCTTCGTCCTTATAATATACTTTTTATGTGTTTCGGATAGCTCATTATTTACTTTGTGATTCAGGAACTGAGGTGGCGAGGAGTCCGAGAGCTGAAGCCGTCGGAGAACAAGGGGAGCATTATGATCCCTTGTTTACTTATAAAGAGGGCGATGAGGCTGGCTATTTCGCCGTCTCAGAAGAGTCCGGAGGTGATGCGGCTGATGTAGGTCCTTCGGGCGCTGGGTGTTGGCCCAAGGTTACAATCACCCATGATTAGTGTATTTTGATGATTACAAAATATATTAGTTATTTGTACTAATAACATTTGTTGTTTAAGTGTGTTTCAGATTTCTATTCATTCTAGAAGTCTTCTCTCACAAATACAAGGATTTGGACTCAAGTCAACTCAAATTGGGCTCAAGGAACAAGTGTTGAAGATCATATGAAGAAGCCTATTGAAGATCTTGAAGTCTTAGAATCATTGTAAGAAATAGAATGTTAAAGTTTGAGTATATGAAATTGGCTCTAGGATTTGCACACACATTTGTTTCATATATTTCCTATGTTTAAAAATGGTTATTTCTAAGTTTTATGCCTTAGTTTATATATACATGTACCAAAAGCTTTATATCTTGAAAATCTTGTATAAAACATATGTATAAACTATTTTTTGCATAATACTTAGCTATATGTATTTTTAAAATATTTCTCAAAATTTTTCTAACTCAAAAACCAGCCCAGTTTTTCAGTTTCAGGCAACTCCGGCCGACCGGCTCGGTCGACCGGCGATGTGTCTGGACATGCACTGTTCGTGCATGTCTGTCGGTCGACCAGACCGGTCGACCGACGGAGAGCAATTGCTCACAGTTTGTTTCGGTCGACCGGACCGGTCGACCGGAAGAAGGAAACTGTGTTTCCTCTTTTTGGGTCGGTCGACCGGACCGGTCGACCGAGAGCCAACGGCTCTTTGCAAGCTGGCCTTGCGGTCGACCGGACCGGTCGACCGCCAAGCCTGCTATAGCCTAACGGCTCTTTCCTCTTTGGGCTATTCTGAAAAACTGTTTTTGTTTTCAGCTTTAACAGATTTTTGGAGAGTTGTTGGGGAGCTTTTTCAGAGAAAATAAGACCAAAAGAAATTGTTTTTAACCTATTTTTAACCCTATAAATAGAGGAGAAGTCTCTCTTGCATATCACTAAGAAAAATCCTCAAGTTTGTATTGTTTTCAAAAGAGAAAAGAAAAGAGTTTAAAGCTTTCATTCCAATTCTTTTTGAGCCTGTTTTCAGTTGTGTTTGATTACTAATATCACTCTACAACTGAAGTTTTTCTCACCACACTTCATAGAGCCAAAAATCCTATACTCATTCTATAGTGAAGTTGTAATTGAAGTAAGAGTGTTTGTAAAAGAGTTTGAGAAATAGTGTAGTGATCTTGTTGTGATCACTTTGATCTTGTAATCCTTTCCTTGTGGAGCAACCTCTTCGGTAGAGGTCCTTTGTACTCGGTGGAGCTCGGTGCTCGGTCTTCGGTAGACCAAATTGTAAAGGCGTCCTCGGTGGATAGTGGAAACCCTTCACGGAGGTGAAGGCGGGGAGTAGAGCGGTGGCTCGAACCTCGAAACAAATCACTTTGTTTGCGATTGCCTTTGCGTCTAATTCTTGCTTTACTTTTCAATAGCTCCTTATTGCTTTCTATTGCATACTTGTGATATTGTTTAATTTTCTTGTGCTACTATTTGCTTGCTTGTAATTCTTGCCATATATCATTGTGTTTGCATCATTCTTCATATCATCCATTTCATACTTGTGTGTGTGCCAATCCCGTACTCATCCAACAAGAGCTTCACATAGCGCCTCAACCCATATCAAGGGGAATCAAGAGGAGTTTAGTCCAGAGCCTCGCAAGAGGAATTCGGCTACACTTGTTGAATTGTACTAAGTTGAGCCTCACTTGTTTTAGGTTTCGCATTTAGAGAGCTAAAAATTTTTAAGATTAGCAATCACACCTATTCACCCCCCCTCTAGGTGTTTTTCAATTGGCATCAGAGCTTGGACTCTAGGATTTGGTTTAACAACCTTAGAGAAGATCCTAATTTGCTAATCATTTCATTCATATTCATATAGTAAAAATGGCCGATGGAATTAAGACCCCTCCTAAGTTTGATGGACTTAACTTTCCCATATGAAAAGTTAAGATGACCGTGTTTTTGCAATCTCTAGGTAGCCGAGTTGCAAAAGCCGTGACTAAGTCCTTTAGTGTACCCCCCGGTGACGAATCCACTTGGTCCGAAATAGAGACTAAGGAATTCGATGCCAATGCCAAAGCTCACTATGCACTTCTACAAGCCCTAATGATGATGACATTTCTAGGGTTATTCATTGCAAATCCGCATATGAGATTTGGTCACACTTGATAGTCACTCATGAGGGGACCTCACAAGTAAAGAAGGCTAAGATTGACCTTCTTCGGTCCCAATATGAAACATTTAGCATGCAAGAAAATGAAATCATAGATGATATGGTTACAAGATTTACCAAGATTACTAATGGACTCTCTTCTTTAGGTGAAGATATTAACAATGATCAAAGAGTAAGGAAGATCATCCGGGCTCTTCCTCCTTCATGGGAAGTTAAAGCAACAACCTTGAAGGAACTCAACGACAATGAAGAGATGGAGCTTATAGGTCTCATTGGGAACCTCAAAACCCATGAGATGGAAAGGAAAGCAAGGGAGGATATGGCTCCTTCCAAAAAGAAGACTATCGCCTTCAAGAGTCAAGCTACACACTCCGATGAAGATGATGAAGAAGAAGATGATGAGGAGCTCTCACTCCTTGTTAAGAATGTCCGGAGGATGTACAACAAGGCGAAGTACCAAGGTAGAAGAAGATGGCAAGGAGGCAAAGAAGAAAGGAAGATTGTGTGCTTCAATTGCCAAAGACCGGGACACATTGTGGCGGAGTGTCCGGACAAAGCTAAGCCCTCCACATCAAAGAATCCTTACAAGAAGAAGGCTATGAAGGCAACTTGGGATTCGGAGACCGAATCTGAGGAAGAAATAGACACCGCCAACATGTGCTTCATGGCTAATGAAGGCACAAGCAAGGTAACCTCTTCCCCTTCTCATAATAATGAACTTTCTATGGATGTGTTAGAAGAGGCTTTTGTTGAGTTGTCACAAAACTATGATTTCTTAAAGAAAAAGTATCTTAAAATGAAAAAGGATAATGAATCTTTAAGTCTTCAAGTTTTTACTCTTACAAAGGAAAAAGATGATTTGGTTTCCACTTTGGCCACTACCAAAAATGATTTGAAAAATATAAGATTTCTTGCAAAGGTAAGGCCCCACTAATTGATTCAAATGAAGTTACTATGCTTAAGGAAAGATTAGACTCATTAAGTGTTGTTTTGAAAGATTGTGAGTTTAACAAGAAGAAAATTGAGGCTATGTTTCCTAAGAAACAAGCCCCAAAGAAAAATGCTCATGCTCATGTTCATGTTCATGCTACACAACCTAAACAACATGGCAAAACCCCAAAACATGCTCACACTACACATACACATCATGCATTCATGTATGGTAGAGTGTTCTCATGTTCACATTGTGGACGGAAAGGGCACTTAGCCAATTTTTGCTATGATAGATTAAACATTTCACGTCATAATGTTTGGGTTCGAGGCACTAACTTTAAAGGACCCAAGAAAGTTTGGGTACCAAAATCAACAATTATGTTAAATGATGTAGGTACTTTCCAAATCCCAACGACGTAGAGGATTGTGGTATCTTGATAGCGGTTGCTCAAGGCACATGACTTGGGACATCAACAACTTTGCAACCCTATCAAGATATCATGAAGGTGGCACCGTCACCTTCGGAGATGACGCCAAGGGTAAAATCATCGGTATTGGTAATGTAAAACTTGGCACCTCTCCTTTAATTGAAAATGTAGTTTTAGTTGATGGCCTCAAGCATAATCTCTTGAGTGTTAGTCAACTTTGTGATAAAGGTTTTGATATTGTTTTTGATAATGTTTCTTGTAAAGTAATTGATAGAACTTCTAATGTTTGTGTATTTTTCGGTTTTCGTGAAAGTAATGTTTATATGATTGATATGTTAAATATGTCTTGTAATATTACTTGTTTGAAAGCCCTCGATGATGACTCTTGGTTGTGGCATAGGAGATTAGGGCATATTTCTTTTGATCACATTTCTAGGTTAAACACAAAGGAAATGGTGAAAGGTATTCCTTGCTTGAATTTTGAAAAAGACCGAGTTTGTGACGCATGTCAATTTGGGAAACAAACTAAGTCTTCTTTCAAGTCAATTAAGGATATCATGACATCACGTCCTTTGGAGTTAATCCATATGGATCTTTTTGGCCCTACACAAACCAAAAGTCTAAGTGGGAATAGATTTGCTTATGTTTTGGTTGATGACTTTTCAAGATTTACTTGGGTTTTCTTTCTTGAACATAAAAGCCAAGCATTTTCGTATTTCCAAACTTTTAAGAAAAGAGTTGAAAAAGAAAAAGATGTTTCGATTTTGAGAATAAGAAGTGATAGAGGAGGAGAATTCATTAACCAACCCTTTACCACTTTTTGTGATGAACATGGAATAAAGCATGAACTTTCTTGTCCTAGAACTCCACAACAAAATGGAGTAGTTGAACGGAAAAATAGAACATTACAAGAGATGGCTAGGACAATGCTAAGTGAATATGGTCTACCACATTATTTGTGGGCCGAGGCCGTAAATACATCATGCTATATATCAAATCGTGTTTTCTTGTGCAAAAATACTACTAAAACTTCTTTTGAAATGTATTTTTCTAGAAAACCAAATGTTTCCTATTTTAAAGTTTTTGGTTGCAAATGCTTTGTTTTAAACACAAAAGATAATTTAGGAAAGTTTGATGCTAGATCTTATGAGGCTATTTTTGTAGGTTACTCAAACACTAGTAAGGCTTATAGAGTTTTCATTAGATCATCATTGACTATTGAAGAGTCTATTCATGTTAAGTTTGAGGAATCTAACAAGTTTGTTAAGAATGTTGTAGAAATAGATGCATTGGATGAAGGTTTGGAGAAAGTGACCTTGGAGGATGCTTCTACTATGGGAGACAAACCAAAGGATGATGAAGGAAGCGAAGCTAAGGTGGAAGAGGCACAAGGAAATGAAAATCAAACACATGAGGTGGAGCCTACTCAACCACTACCAAAGGATTGGAGATACAATCCACATCATCCCAAGGACCTCGTCATAGGTGAAGTATCAAAAGGGGTAACTACTCGCTCTAGACTTCATGACTATTGTGGTAACTATGCATTCATTTCTCATATTGAACCCAAAAATGTCCTCGAAGCCGAGGCCGATTCATATTGGTTGCTAGCCATGCAAGAGGAGCTCAATCAATTTGAGCGCAACCAAGTTTGGCACCTTGTTCCTAGGCCCCACGATAGACCAACAATTGGTACTAAGTGGATCTTTAAGAACAAGTTGGATGAATCGGGTAATGTAGTTAGAAACAAGGCTAGGTTAGTTGCCCAAGGTTACACTCAAATCGAAGGGATCGATTTTGAAGAAACCTTTGCACCCGTAGCACGGCTTGAAGCCATACGGATGACACTAGCATTTGCCTCATATAAAGATTTCAAATTATTTCAAATGGATGTTAAAAGTGCTTTTCTAAATGGATTTATTGAAGAGGAGGTGTATGTTGAACAACCCCCCGGGTTTGTTGATCCTACACATCCGGATTTTGTTTTTAAATTAGATAAAGCTCTTTATGGTTTAAAACAAGCCCCTAGGGCTTGGTATGAAAGACTTTCTTCATTTTTGATTTCAAATGGTTTTAAGAAAGGTAAAATTGACACAACATTGTTTACTAAACATGTAGAAAAAGATATTCTTATTGTGCAAATTTATGTAGATGATATTATTTTTGGTTCTACTAATGAATCTCTTTGCAAAGCTTTTGAGTCATGCATGAAGGATGAATTTGAAATGTCTATGATGGGGGAACTCAACTATTTCCTTGGACTCCAAATCAAGCAAAAGAAGGATGGGATCTTCATCAATCAAGCCAAGTACACAAAGGAACTAATCAAAAGGTTTGGGCTTGAAGGATCGAAAGTAAGCAAAACTCCCATGGCAACAACTACAAAGCTTGACAAGGATGAACAAGGTAAAAGTGTAGACATTAAATTATATCGTAGCATGATTGGTAGCTTGCTTTATTTGACGGCTAGGCCGGATATCATGTTTTCCGTTTGTCTTTGTGCACGTTTTCAATCTTGTCCTAAAGAATCTCACATAATTGCGGTTAAACGCATAATTAGATACCTTAAGGGCACTATTGAAATGGGTTTGTGGTATCCTAAAACCGGATTATTTGAAATGAAGAGTTTTTCGGATGCCGACTATGCGGGTTGTAGGGTAGATAGGAAGAGCACAAGTGGAACATGTCAATTCTTAGGTAATTGTCTTGTATCTTGGTCTTCCAAAAGCAAAATTCGGTAGCCCTATCAACCGCCGAGGCGGAGTATGTTGCAGCCGGAGCTTGTTGTGCACAAGTTCTTTGGATGAAACATACTCTCCTTGACTATGATTTACATTTTGATCATGTTAAAATATTTTGTGATAATACTAGTACTATTCACATGACAAAGAATGCAAATCAACATAGTAAAACCAAACACATTGACATTAGGTATCACTTTCTTAGAGATCATTATGAGAAAGGTGATATTGAGATTGATTATGTTTCTACCGATTTTCAACTTGCCGATATTTTTACTAAACCTCTAGATTCTGCTAGATTTTCTTTTATTTGTGGTGAGTTGAATGTTTGCATTATGGATTCTTAAAAATAAATTTTTCAATTGGTATTTTAACCCTTTTTGATGTATGACAAAAAGGGGGAGAATAAGTTTAAGGAGTTTGATATTTTGAATTTGAATAAGTTTAAGAAGTTTAAGAGTTTGATATTTTGAACTTGTTTGAGTTTGTTAAGTTTGTTTATTTAAGTTTTTGACAAAACTATTTTGCCTTGAATGCTTTATGTATTGTGCTTCCATAGTCAAATTTTTATACATAGCATTATTTGAGGGGGAGTTTTTCAAACTCCTCTTCCATGTTTATTTAAATAACCTATATGTTTTGTCATCATCAAAAAGGGGGAGATTGTTGGCCCAAGGTTACAATCACCCATGATTAGTGTATTTTGATGATTACAAAACATATTAGTTATTTGTACTAATAACATTTGTTGTTTAAGTGTGTTTCAGATTTCTATTCATTCTAGAAGTCTTCTCTCACAAATACAAGGATTTGGACTCAAGTCAACTCAAATTGGGCTCAAGGAACAAGTGTTGAAGATCATATGAAGAAGCCTATTGAAAATCTTGAAGTCTTAGAATCATTGTAAGAAATAGAATGTTAAAGTTTGAGTATATGAAATTTGGCTCTAGGATTTGCACACACATTTGTTTCATATATTTCCTATGTTTTAAAAATGGTTATTTCTAAGTTTTATGCCTTAGTTTATATATACATGTACCAAAAGCTTTATATCTTGAAAATCTTGTATAAAACATATGTATAAACTATTTTCTGCATAATACTTAGCTATATGTATTTTTAAAATATTTCTCAAAATTTTCTAACTCAAAAACCAGCCCAGTTTTTCAGTTTCAGGCAACTCCGGCCGACCGGCTCGGTCGACCGGCGATGTGTCTGGACATGCACTGTTTGTGCATGTCTGTCGGTCGACCGGACCGGTCGACCGACGGAGAGCAATTGCTCACAGTTTGTTTCGGTCGACCGGACCGGTCGACCGGAAGAAGGAAACTGTGTTTCCTCTTTTTGGGTCGGTCGACCGGACCGGTCGACCGAGAGCCAACGGCTCTTTGCAAGCTGGCCTTGCGGTCGACCGGACCGGTCGACCGCCAAGCCTGCTATAGCCTAACGGCTCTTTCCTCTTTGGGCTATTCTGAAAAACTGTTTTGTTTTCAGCTTTAACAGATTTTTGGAGAGTTGTTGGGGAGCTTTTTCAGAGAAAATAAGACCAAAAGAAATTGTTTTTAACCTATTTTTAACCCTATAAATAGAGGAGAAGTCTCTCTTGCATATCACTAAGAAAAATCCTCAAGTTTGTATTGTTTTCAAAAGAGAAAAGAAAAGAGTTTAAAGCTTTCATTCCAATTCTTTTGAGCCTGTTTTTCAGTTGTGTTTGATTACTAATATCACTCTACAACTGAAGTTTTTCTCACCACACTTCATAGAGCCAAAAATCCTATACTCATTCTATAGTGAAGTTGTAATTGAAGTGAGAGTGTTTGTAAAAGAGTTTGAGAAATAGTGTAGTGATCTTGTTGTGATCACTTTGATCTTGTAATCCTTTCCTTGTGGAGCAACCTCTTCGGTAGAGGTCCTTTGTACTCGGTGGAGCTCGGTGCTCGGTCTTCGGTAGACCAAATTGTAAAGGCGTCCTCGGTGGATAGTGAAAACCCTTCACGGAGGTGAAGGCGGGGAGTAGAGCGGTGGCTCGAACCTCGAAACAAATCACTTTGTTTGCGATTGCCTTTGCGTCTAATTCTTGCTTTACTTTTCAATAGCTCCTTATTGCTTTCTATTGCATACTTGTGATATTGTTTAATTTTCTTGTGCTACTATTTGCTTGCTTGTAATTCTTGCCATATATCAATGTGTTTGCATCATTCTTCATATCATCCATTTCATACTTGTGTGTGTGCCAATCCCGTACTCATCCAACAAGAGCTTCACATAGCGCCTCAACCCATATCAAGGGGAATCAAGAGGAGTTTAGTCCAGAGCCTCGCAAGAGGAATTCGGCTACACTTGTTGAATTGTACTAAGTTGAGCCTCACTTGTTTTAGGTTTCGCATTTAGAGAGTTAAAAATTTTTAAGATTAGCAATCACACCTATTCACCCCCCCCCTAGGTGTTTTTCACTGGGACCTCGAAAGGAAGTCCCAAAGCTTCTAGCTCCTTTGGGTGGACCACGGAGGGTTCGGCAAGCGAAGACGGGCCGGCCATTCGTGTTGATTCCACCAAAGATTTTCCAATGGAGCCCGTAGGGACTAATGCAGCCGTCAAGATGATTGAGGCGACATCATCTTTTGGTAGTGTTTTGACCTTTTGACTTCTGCTATTTATTATGCCTTGCCTAAACAAAGTCTTGCTGCAGGTGTTCCACCTCTGGGTGCATCGACTTCAAGAGAGCCCACCCGTCTTCCTGAGGGATCCAGGGGTGAAGTAAGTGTTTCGATCGTGGCGGATGCTGCTGAGTTGGATGGTTTGTATCACGACCTGCCCTCTTATCAGCCTGAGCCAGCCAGAGGAACTGAAATTGAGGGGACGGTAGTCATGTAACCGATCTCACTTCCAACTATATCGGTGGGTGAGATGCCATCGGTTTTGCCAGCGCCGCCTATCTTGCCAGGTGCAGAGCTGAAGGTGATTACCAGTCCTACTTCTCCAACACTGGTGGTTGAGCCAGTTCTCCCAGAAATAGTCACTAGTCCTACCTCGGTCGTGGTTAGTGTACTGGTTTCAATGAGGACTCCTCCGAGATCATCGACGACCCCTCATGTTGCTGCAGCCAGTGCTTCTACTATTCCTTCCACAGTAGTGTCGATAAAGCCAGTGGAGACTCAGTCTTCAGGGGCTGCTTGTTTGCCGGGAGTAGTTGAGGCCGAAAATCAATTCGTGGCCGAGTTAGTCGACAGCTTTTATAAGAGCTTGAAGCGATCCATTGCTTTGATCTTGAAGGGCATGACTACCTCGTTCTCTGCTTTAAAGGTGGTCCTCTCCGAAGCATTGACAGTATCCGAGACTTTGGAGGGGATGACCAGTCCGCTGCATTGGAGCTTCTGGTGGACCGACTCGAGAGGGATGTAGACGAATGGCGCCGTCTTAGCCATTCAGATCTGGAGTCTTCAGTTAACGAGCAGCTTGGGCACCTTATTGCTCAGATGCATGAAGCTCACCTTGCCGCTTAGGAAGCTGCTAAGGCCATTTCTTCTGATTTGAAATCCTTGGAGATAAGAAATGTAGAGCTCGGGGATGCCATAGACGCTTCTAGCAGTGCTCTTCTTGACGCTGAGGACAAAATTGAAAAGGCCAAGGAGATGATCAGGAAGGCCAATCTTCTTTTATCCAAGGCTGAACCAGTGCGTCTTGAAGAGACTGCCCGGCTTGAGCAGCTTAAGGCTCAGAGTGACGAACTCTTGCGGCAAGAGCTAGCTCAGAGGGCAACCTTGGTTGAAGTTAAAGCTCGCCTAGCCCAGACGGCGAGCTTTAATGAGGCCGAGTTGAGGTCAGGCTCTTGTCAGGGCTGCTGATGATAGGAAGACAAGGCTGGCCATTCTTGAAGGACGGATCAAATCTTATGAAGCACCCTCATAGTTTGTAATATGTGCCTTCATGTATCCCTCTTTTTAGAATCAATGAAAAGTGATTTTATTTTGACTTCCCTATTGTATTTTGACTTGTTTTATCCTTTGAATTGTCGCTTTCGAGTTGTATTGCAGCCATTTGAGAAAATAGTCCTTACTAGACTAAATAACGAGACTTGGCTATCCGCTGGTTCGGAGGTCGCAATGACGTAACCGATTGAGAAGCCACCAAGCTCGAAGTAGTCCTTGTCGGACTGAAAGGTGAGGCTTGGCTATCTGCCGGTTCAGAGGTCGCAATGACGTAACCGATTGAGAAGCCACCAAGCTCGAAGGTAGTCATTGTTGGACTGAAAGGTGAGACTTGGCTATCTGCTGGTTCAGAGGTCGTAATGACATAACCAATTGAGAAGCCACCAAGCTCGAAATAGTCCTTGTCGGACTGAAAGGTGAGACTTGGCTATCTGCCGGTTCAGAGGTCGCAATGACATAACCGATTCAGAAGCCACCAAGCTCGAAGGTAGTCCTTGTCGGACTGAAAGGTGAGACTTGGCTATCTGCTGGTTCAGAGGTCGTAATGACGTAACCGATTGAGAAGCCACCAAGCTCGAAGGTAGTCCTTGTCAGACTGAAAGGTGAGACTTGGCTATTGTTGGTTCAGAGGTCGCAATGACATAACCGATTGAGAAGCCACCAAGCTCGAGGTAGTCCTTGTCGGACTGAAAGGTGAGACTTGGCTATCACCGATTCAGAGGTCGCAATGACATAACCGATTAAGAAGCCACTAAGCTCGAAATAGTCCTTGTCGGACTGAAAGGTGAGACTTGGCTATCTGCCGGTTCAGAGGTCGCAATGATATAACCGATTGAAAAGCCACCAAGCTCAAAATAGTCCTTGTCGGACTGAAAGGTGAGACTTAGCTATCTGCTGGTTCAGAGGCCGCAATGACATAACCGATTGAGAAGCCACCAAGCTCAAAGTTTTGATGGGATTTGGAAAAAGGTCTTGTTTTCATTGCGAAAAATGAGGAGATCACTGTCATAGGTAACGTAACTGCGAAATGGATGCCAGAGGTTATACTGTTAAACATAGCATGAAAGGGGTCTCGTTCTCACGGGGAGAAACGAGGAAATCACTGTCATAGGTTTAGTGTTAACGTAACAGCGAAATGGATGCCAGAGGTTATACTGTTAAACATAGCATGAAATGGGTCTCGTTTTCGCAGGGAGAAACGAGGAAATCACTGTCATAGGTTTAGTGTTAACGTAACAGCAAAATGGATGCCAGAGGTTATACTGTTAAACATAGCATGAAAAGGGTCTCGTTTTCGCAGGGAGAAACGAGAAAATCACTGTCATAGGTTTAGTGTTAACGTAACAGCGAAATAGATGCCAGAGGTTATACTGTTAAACATAGCATGAAAGGGTCTCGTTCTTACGGGGAGAAACAAGAAAATCACTGTCATAGGTTTAGTGTTAACGTAACAGCGAAATGAATACCAGAGGTTATACTGTTAAACATAGCATGAAAAGGGTCTCGTTTTCGCAGGGAGAAACGAGGAAATCACTGTCATAGGTTTAGTGTTAACGTAACAGCAAAATAGATGAAAAGATCTTTATATGTGGTCTTACCATTCTATGGATGAGAATTGGTAAGTGATTTTGGAGAGGGAATCAAATGGGAACAGGTCCCTTAGGATTTTTAGCAAATCCTCAGTTGTCAACAGGTTTGATATGCCTTTACCAACTACCGTTTGAGTCGGGCTAGCCATGCTATTCCCCTCAGCGTGATGAGTTGTCGAGGACTTATGTTGGGCTTAAAGGCCAACATTTCCTCTATCCTTAACCGTTAAAGGTGTTGGATCATTTGGTTAGCGCATGTGTAACCTTGATTCTCCTTTGAGACAACCAGTGTATGACCAGGTTCCTACTGGTTTATGGTTGTATGATCCTATTTGGAGGAAGAAAGAGGGCTCTTTATGTTTACCTTGGATTTGAAGGTCTTGATCAGAGGTGTAGTGTTAAACATGATCATGAGAAGGATCCTTAATCAAGGATAATACTTCTTAAGAACTTGTCATTGATCGGCATCATGAGTAAATCGCCATCTGAAGTCATAAGGCGATATGCTCCGTTTGAATAGACTGTTTCTATTACAAACGGTCCTTCCCATTTAGGCTAAAATTTGCCTTTGGTTTTGTGCGTCATGATCATCGGTCGTCTGACGGCTAAACCAAATCTCCTTTCTGGAAGACTCTTTGTTTGACCTTCTTATTGAAGGCTTTTGAGATTCGAGCTTGATAAGCTCGATGTGTTGCTGAGCTTGTAACCGCTTCTCATCCAGGGCTTCGAGCTCTTGAAGACGCAACCGATCATTATCCTCTGATGTGATCTTAGTCATTAAAGCGACTCGTAATGACGGCATCCGGATCTCCAACGGTATGACTGCTTCACACCCGTACACCAGGAAAAAAAGGCGTATTGCCTGTCGGGGCCCGAACCGTGGTTCGATAGGCCCAAAGACATTCACCAAGCTTTTCATTCCAATCTCGCTTGTTCGAGGAGACGAACTTTTTGAGTAACTTGATGATCGTTTTGTTGAACGCTTCCGCCAAGCCATTAGCGGCGGGATTATAGGCAGTTGAAGCCACATTCTGAATTTGATATTTATCGCAGAATCGATAGATACCTGGTTTATGAATTGGGGACCGTTATCATGAATGATCCGCCTAGGGACACTAAATTGATCGATGACATAGTGTTTGATGAAATTCACCACGTTAGAAGTTTTAACTTCGACCAGTGGTATAGCTTCTGCCCACTTTGAAAAGTAATCGGTTATTGCTAAGATAAATAGGTGACCTTCGTCGAGGAGGGGCTGATTGGCCCTATGACATCGATGCCCCATGCTTCGAATGGCCATGAAGCAATAGTTGGATGGAGCAACTCTGAGGGCTGATGTATGAAGTTCGTATGAATTTGACATGCTTTACACCTTCATGCGTATTGGATGGCATCGGCTATCATGGTTGGCCAATAATATTCAACCTGCGCAATCTGTCTTTAAGTTTTGGACCTGGCTGATGAGCTCCACATATGCCATCGTGTGCTTCTTTGAGAGCTTCTTGTGCTTCTGAATTAGAAAGGCAACAGAGGAGGATACCGTCATATGAATGACGGTAAAGTGTCTTCAAAGTTGGGTCGTAGTAAAAACGGGAGAGATCTTCATCTGATAGATGCCGCTTCTTTAGGATCGTCTGGCAGCAGACCATGTAAAGTATAGTCGATGAAAGGAAATCGCCAATCTCTCGGCTCAAGATCCGTCGAGAAATTATAGACCTCTCTGGTTCTTAACATATGTTTAGAGCAGACAAGTGTCGAGTCACCACTGTGAGGTGATACTCAGTGTCGACTGGCAAGGCTAGTGTTGTTGCTAATGCAGCAAGAGCATCCGCCTTAGTATTCTGAGATCGAGATACGTGCCCGATGTAGAAACCATCAAACAGATTAGCCAATTCGATGACTGTATGATAATAAGGCACCAAGTCTTCGTGGCGGACCTCATATTCGCCTTTAACCTGATTGATAATCAGTTTGAATCACCGTAGGCTTCAAGGTAGCGTACCCCCATTCCGTGGGCGAGCTGAAGGCCAATGAGTAGAGCATTATATTCTGCTACATTGTTAGAGCATGATTCCGTCAGAGAGAATGCTCTAGGAAGGACGTGATTTTGTGGAGAGATAAACACAACCCCCACGCCGGCAACGATCCTGCCTTTAGGGCCTATTCGTGATGCTCCAACGAAGAACATCTACCAAACTTCATCCTCTGAGGTTACATTGGACTCGAAGACTTCATCTGTAATATCTTCATAAAGTTTTGAGTTTTCTGGAACTGGATGAGCAGCCAAGAACTCTGCAAGGCCTGGCCTTTAACCGCCTTTTGAGGGATAAAGATCATGTCGTATTGAGACAGAAGAGGTCCCCATTTAGCTAATCTTGAATTCAATGATCCTGGCTTCATCATGAGAAGACACAAAGGATTCACTCTGGAGATGACAAATTATGGTTTGGCCGACCAAATAATGTCGTGTCTTCTGAACGGCAAAGACAAGAGCTAAGAACTCCTTCTCGATAGGATTATAGCGAGATTCCGCCCCTATCAGAGTCCTGTCGGCTGAGGTACATCAGCCTGTGTCGCGCAAGCGTGCTTTTCTCCTTCAGAATCGCTGAGAGAAGCTGATGTAAGATTGTCATCGCTGGCAGGATGGAGATGACATTGCAAGATTTGCCTTCGACTTGGACTTCTTTGAGTCCCATTGTTCGTCTTGGACAAGGTCTGGGTGTATCCACATGATTTTTCCTGTCTCCAGTGTCAAGGGAATAAGACCCCTATTATCTTGAGTTTTAGCCGCAGGATATTTGACTTCCATCCGCGACGCAGGGACTGGATAAGTCCCGTCAGGAACTGTGACCTTTGGGGTTTTGCCGAACTCGAGGGTCACCATATTGGCAGTGACTTTCTTCTGCTCTGACTTTAGTGTTAGGACCCCGGTATCGATCAAAGCTTGAATTCTGTCCTTGAGGACAAAGCACTTGTCGGTAGGATGGTAAATCATCCTGTGGAAGAGACAGTATTTGGGATCATTCGTGCGTCCTATTTCATTGGGACGTCGAGCATCCGGCAGCTTCATTTTATTCCCTTTGTGAAGTAAATGGAATATTGTGACCACCTGATCGTCTTTGAAGGAGTACTATTTCGGGGGAAACTTAGACTCTGATTATTGAAGCCGCTCTTCTTGGCCTTCGACTGAACATCCCCGGACAATTCTACGGACATAGTCTCTTTCCCTATGGCTTGAGAAGACTGCGCCATGTCGCTACGTCCTTTATTGTTCATACCTCATTTACCTTTAGGGGTAGATGGGTTCAAACTTTTTAGCCAACTTTTCGGCTATCTCAGCTTGTTCGACCAATTCTTTTCAGGTATGGGCTTTGACAGCCCCATGCGAACCTCTACTTGGTCTAAGAAGTTGTGCATGCATGTCTGTAAGAGCATGGGTAATGGCATCTCTGCTGGGCACATCAAAGACAAGTTTCTGAACCGCTCAATGTAGTCACGGATAGATTCGCCCTTCTTCTGTACGGTGGAGAGGAGCTTGTCCATGGTTACCTCGGTATTGTCCTCATAGAAACGGGAAAGGAATTGGTTTCTAGGTCGATCCAGGAATTGACGGAGCCCGGAGGGAGACTTCGGAACCAATCAAATGCTACCCCTTTAAGGTGCCAATGAACAGCCTAGCCATGATAGCATCATTGTCTATAACATTACCGGTCTGAGACCAGAAATAGTAGATGTGCTAGTTTGGCGAGCTCTTACCATCGTACGTATGTAACGTTGGTGGTTTGAACTTCTGTGGGTATGGTACTGAATCCCACTCCAGCGGGTCAGGACGGACTGCCCCTACTTTCTTTAATTCATCTATCTGAGTTAGGGATGCGATTTGAGCTTGGATGCCTTTAAGGACTTCGGCGTCCAAAGAGGAACCCTCTTTCGATTTCTCCGTCCTTAGCTGTTCATTGCTAAGATGTTCTTCCTCCTCGTGATTGCTCCCGGTATCATTGTTATTCCGATTATTAAGGAGTTGAGCGAGCATCTGTTGAATGTTGTCCAGGGCTTCTTGCTGGGTTTTGGAAGTTTGCTCCTAAGCTTCCAAACGCTGACGAAGGTCGTCATTGCTGTTTTCAGTCATATTGACTGACACTTTATCTGTTCGTAGTGAGCTGACTGTCGCCGAAGAGGCATACCCACTGTCTTCATCTTCTTCATCAGACCATTGGACTGATCCTCTCTTTGGTTCTGGCGAGGCTATTGCCGTTGAGGAAGATGGTTGTTCATAACTGTAGGGTATTGCAACCCTAGATCTGGTATTTCGGAAGACACCTTCTTCGTGTACCAGGACTTCGCCCAAGCCGGGGCTGTAATCTGGATCTGGGGAGCTGTAGGGAGTGTCGTGGGACGCTTGTCTGCCCCTGCGCAGCTCTCGTCCTCTTCCGGTCATGTTAACGGATACAGAGGGTAGATCTCGCGATACGCTCCTTTTGCGATGCTTCATCGGGGCCTGCGCTGTCAGTCGATCAAAAACTGACGTCGACTTGGAGGAGTGGCGGGGATTGGCGCTAGCCAGTAATGGACCGAGTGGATTGTCACCAACTGACATCCCACTTGTTAACAACAGGAGGAAGAAGTTCGGAAAGATTCTGACTTCCGTTTTCTTGTCAAGAATTCTCGCAAGTCAGACCCAGTTGGGCCTAAACGATCTAGCGTAGAGGCTCTATTGGATCGTGCATAGGACGATGTCCTGCTCCTTTTATCACCGCAGAGGGGATTAGCATAGAATAATGCTTCAGCTCTAGCTTCGTGGCTAAGAACCTTGGGAGTGCCCTTGGATGTTGAAGCTGCATAAGCAACGCTGTCAACACTTAGGGAT